>CAKNWT010195850.1:0-10249 GCA_932066315.1 Andricus coriarius
GTGCATTCTTCATCTGTGCAAGAGGGAAAACAAATTGAGTCACGGCATACATTCAGTATTGTGATACTGGATTTTAATCGCAATCTCCAATGAGATATGAGAAATCACCAACTGTCATGATTATGACCGGTGACACAATGGGTGATGCTGCTCAGCAGAATCACCTTTTCCATACTTGAATCTATTGGAAGAATGACACACAAAAATCTCCTAATGAGATACAATTTGCTTATGAAATGAACTTTCTTATTGAGTTTTGCACTTACCCATAAAAACTCGAAGAAAAAAAGTAAAAATATTATTCTCCTTTTGCAGTACTGGGTCTAATCATTTTTACCCATAACTAAAATTTACAGTACTCGAGAATTGATTAAAGAAAACGTTTATCTCATTGAGCTATGCTTTTAATGATAAAGGACAGAAAACGCCCTTTTAAATGCCATGCTCATTTATGGGATTTAAAGCCCACTTTAAACAACTGAAATTAGGTAGGTATTCCTTTAAGACAAATTCCCGACTATTTTCGTGCGACTCTTTTATTTCTCAGACAGAGATTCAAATGGACTATACGTCCTTTCTATCTAACCTGAAACTAAAGCATAAATTGAGAACGCGCATCTAATTATGAGAACCTAATGGGTATCTCTAAGAGGGAACCGCAAGTCTTCTCTTAGAGCTCACCCCTCTAGTAGCATGGTAAGTCCCCACTCCGGTGTTACCTGTGCGTTCCGCTACTGGTGGAAATTCGAAGAAGGTTCACCGCATACTACCCACTATATCGGTAAACGCTATCGCTTCCTTATCGATTCGCGACATGTTACGTTCCTCAAAGATGGAACTCCTCAGTTAACATGGAGGACCGAAACTTGACAAACTTGAAAGGAAGATTCGTTATTTTGCACACCTGTGCAAAATTATGAGCCTAATCCGCTTTACTAATCCAATCACCCGGTGCCGTTAAGAGTGTGACGTGTGCAAAAATAACTTATCACAACTTAAAATGTCATTTAGAACAGGGTCTGAGCTGTACCCTTATTCTGAAATTAGCCAGGGTACTAAAGCCCTGATCACAACTCAATTAGTTTCAAAATTAAAAATGATCAAAATTGCATTTATAATTAAACTTCATCTCATATAGCATATTCTACTGGTTACAATGGTTCTTCAGTCGGTGTAAGTGTTTTAAAAACATTGTATTCTGAAAGACCAGAAAAAATGAAAAAGATAATTATAAAAAAGCCAAAAAATGTATATCATATTTGTTCCATATCAGTTTTTTACACGACCTCATCGAGGTGATGCAATAAAACAGGGCAGGTAAAACACCTTGTGAAAAACTGGTGCAGAGCAGTGAAATATGCGATCATATGAAACTCAATTGTGATTATTAAATAAACAAGTATGTTTATTTCTTATGTTTCAAGCCATTGCAGCTTTAATTTTGGCCACTGGTATCAGTGCGATGGTAAGTTTTACTTTATTCAGGAAAAAGTTTGTACTTTCTTGAGTTAAAGAAACAGTTGTTTGAACCTATATAAAATAGGATTTGTTTGAGACGAATGATTTTTTTCATTTTAAAAAGAGTATTTCATGAAACAAGAACCTACATTTCCGTAATTCAAGTCATATTTTTTCTCAATGATATATAATACATGATGTCCTCATTCTTCATATTTAGGATCCTTCGGCTGACGCCGACGTACAAATACCAACAAGATGGCAGGTAAGCTTTTCCTTAGAATCTGAATTTAAATTAGAACGTTAAATTAATTATGATGAAGAATTAAACTTTAAAATGGCTGAAATTGTGAAAAATTATGGAATAAAATGGAGAAATATGCGGATAGTTCTTTGTGTTGCCTAAAAATTGTGAGACAAGTCGAACTCGTCAAGAAATACAAGGAAGTAATGCAGGCAAAGCACTTTTTGTATATTTTCTCTGATAGAACTCGTCAAACGCACTTCATGATACAAAATAAAAAGTCACTTGTAAATTGCGCGAATTCAAATTATTTTTCCAATTATGAAACTATATTACCTTTGATAAATAGTACTTCTTCTAATTCAAATTATATTTCCTGCAGAAATATAAGGACAGGACGTCGTGTCTATTTTGGTGTCCCGTAAGTAAACACACTTTTACAAGGTATTTTCTATATTGGAAAATAATTGTTTAAATAATACATGAAATCTGACTGTGGATTCTCTTAGTCTTGGCATCGACAATGGAAGTCTTTTTGCCACTTGAGTCTCGATCCCACTGTATGACTAAACTGTCGTTGAAGGTAGCCAAAACGGATTTGTCGTTTATTGCAACAAACCAATTGTTCTGACAGGAGAAACGTAAAGTTCAAAATGTACGTCTTAGAAAGACCTTCAAAACGGCGTGTTACCTGGTTAAATGAATTCATTTTTGTAACTTGAACAAAAAAATAAAAACCCGTCGATCTTGATTTGTTCAAACACGTGATTATTTTTAAAATACTACCGTGCAAAGCAATAAAGCAGTAGCAATATTTTTTAAATCGCCCCCAATCGTATTTATCTCCAATATATTTCAGTTGTATTTTGCGCCTCTTCCTCAAGATCAAAATGTAGTGCTCTTACGATGCACCAATGTCCCCACAAACTTCAAAGCCTAAAATTTTGCATATGGGTCTCATCGTACAGTCTACTACTCATTGTTTTACTTCGTGCCAATAACGTCACAATTGTTTTTATTAGGTGAATAAAACGTTGATGAAAATATGGGAAAAATAGAGACAGAGATCGATACCGGGATGGAGGATCCGAGAATGAAAGTCTCTGGAGACGGATAAGAAATTTGGAGGAAGAAATTGTGACGCAGGAAGGAGATAGATACGAAAATCGTCGCAGTAAGTAACCATGGTGACATAAGTAACCTCTCGGGATTGCTTATATTATTGAGTTCTTCAACATGTGATATCCTTCTGTGGAAAATTAAGTGCGTTTCTGGCCCCAACTGATTAGCGACTTTTTTGTTACAATAAGAGGTGGAAAATGTAATGTGTCACATTTTGGTTCAACCAACTGGTTAGAGCACATAGCCTTCATAGTTTCTGAAATATATGCAGAATTTACCAGAAATATGCAGTTCTATTTTCTGATAGAATTAGTTATGGATTTCTTTTCAATTTTAATTTGACAGGTGATCATAGAAATCGCGCAAGCAGGTCCTTGTAACGCAGATCCTTGTCTCGCAACTCCAAGAAATGCTCCCGAAGTTGTTCGCAAAGATCCACTTATCGCTATCAAAGTCGTTCGCACGGATCTGGTTATCGCTCTCGAAGCCGATCGTTCAGGAGACATTAAAACTAATATGACAACCCATACTATCGTCGTAGTTATGATTCCAGGGACGATAATTACGGATATGGAAACAAACAGGGTACTATCGATTTATAAGCACAGATTTGGGAGAAAATCACCAAAAAATGTCTTCCCACTGAGGAGAAAAAGAAGAGAGACGAAAGAATTGTTAAAAAACAAGAAAAAATATCAGCGACTCTTGCTGGTATAGCGAAGGTTATAGACCTAATACTAAATATGGTTCCACCACAAGAAGCAAAATATTTGGAACCACTTAACAGTGTAATGCGACTATTAACTGATTTGCAGCATGATGAAATAGCAATCCGCAGGAGCTTAATATTAACCAAATATTAAAGGATCTTTTAAGGTTACTCTTAAGCACCAACAAACTGACCAATGGTTGTTCGGAAACGATCTGGCCGAAAAATTGAAGGCTGTTAAAGCTTTACAGCAGTAGACAGATGATTTTAAACCAGACCCAAAATTGCAATCGGGAAAGAACAAAAGTTCAAAAAACTTCAGCGGCCCGCCTAACCGAAGTCAACGCAGGTCGAATTACGCTTCGCAAGGGGGCGGGCAAAGACCATATTACAGTCGGGGTCGGAAATGAACTCCTCCAGACAGAAGCCATTTTCAAAAGCAAGATCAGAGACAAGAGCAGACAGATATGAAGAAGAAAAACTGGAGGTAATTCGGTTTGCAGTAAGATTAGCTATGTTTTGGCTCAAATGGGCATCTTTAACGTCCAATGAAACCATCCTGAGCTGAATATCAGGATACACGATACCTTTCACTTCTTTGGAAAAAACAAAAAATACCACCTATAGTACATTGTTGGTCTTTGCAAGAACAACAACTAATTCAGGAACAAATTGATATTTTTTAAACAAGGGTGCCTTGGAAAGGTGTAAACCTGTTTCAGGTCAATTTATTTAAAACATTTTTCTTGTGCCAAAACCAGATGGTTCACAACGACTTATTTTTAATCTGAAACAGTTAAATAAAGGACAACGTTAAAAACCTATCGATTTCCGCTCCACTCGGGAAAGCTTTCTAGCTTTTCTAAATTGCTTTAATAGGCATGTATTTGATGGAACGATATGTTTAAAACCGGCGTACCCTGGGGAAATTGCTCCAGTTTGCCATACATGCGTAAAATCATATAAACCTTCTTTAACCGCTGAAGGTGAATTTTTGGAAATCGATCGATTTCGACCCGCTCCGGATCGTTTTCTAGCTATTCTAAATTGATCTAATGAGCTTGTCTTTGATGAAAATAGACGTTTAAAACCGGCGTACTCCGGGGAAATTGCTCCAGTTTGCCATGCATTCGTGAAATCATATAAAACTTGTCTAACCGCTGAAAGTGAATTTTTGAAAATAAATCGATTTTCGCACCGCCCCGGAACGTTTTCTAGCTATTCTAAATTGCTTTAATAGGCGCGTATTTGATGGAACTACATGTTTAAAACCGGCGTACTCCAGGGAACTTACTCCAGGTTGACATACATGCGTACGGCAAACCTTCAGCGATTAAACAAGGTTTATATGATGTTACGCATGTATAGCAAACTGGAGCAATTTCCCCGGAGTACGCCGGTTTTAAATATGTATTTTCATCAAATACACGCATATTAGAGCAATTTAGAATAGCTAGACAATGTTAAGGAGTGAAGCGGAAATCGACCGATTTTTAACATTGTCCTTTATAGATACGAAACATGTGTTAAGATTTATAGTACGACTGCCATCGTCTATATAAACAAAATGGGAGGTATTCAATATCTAAAACTAAGTAATTTAGACAAACAAAATCTGGGGGTGGTGTGAACAAAGGAGGCTATGGATATTTACATCCTCCATTCGCTCTAAAGAAAATTTTGAAGCCGATTTTGAATCGAGACGTCTCTAATCAGAGGCGGAGCATTCTTTATTATCATCCTCCGCTTTCAAGAAAATTGTAAACGATTTCGGCTTTCGAAATATAGACTTGTTTGCAACAAAAACAAATGCGAAATGTAAATGTTATGTTTCTTGGGTAAAAGACCCTGGGCCGATGACGCTCGATGCATTCACTTTCGATTGGAATGATTACTTCTTCTATGCTTTTCAATAGGCAGCCACATCCACTTTGGAAGAGAATTACCCTGGTTGCAGGCACGCTGTCCGGGAGGCGCTAGAAAAGATGAACGTATCTGATAAAGCAGTGAGCATTATGTTGTCTTCATTGTCAGGTTCTTCCATCAAACAATATGGCTGTTTAAAAAAAAATGGTAGACTTTTCGTCGTGAGTATAACGTTGATACGTATAAATTTGATGTGTGCCATGTTCTTGATTTTCTCGCCGAAGAATTCCAGGAAGGTGGTTCCCATGGCACTCTTAAAATCTGTCAATCTGCAATTACCCTATTATATGGACCAGAATCGAGCGTAGATCCTCGAATGAAAAGGCTGTATTACTAAGTTAAGACCTGGAAAACCTAAATTTGAGGCAACGCGGGATCCGCAACTTGTTTTAAACCATGGGACTCAAAGGGCCGTAACGAAAAACTTTCATTAAAAAGACTTACTTTAAAACTGGTCACACTGCTGGCTTTAGTGACATCGCAGCGTATGTAAACGCTTACCCTTATTGATGTAAAAAATACTGAATTGAATGAGGATTTTATTGAAATCAAGATAGTGGAGTAGATACTGGTATTTCGTATGCCTAAAGTACTTGTCACGCTTCATCATCTGTTGTCAAAAGAAGTGGAATCAGCATTGGCATTATTAAAAAAACTGTAGGTTGGACAGAAAAGTTAGCAACTTTTGCTAGGTATTACGGTCGTAATATTATACAACACAAGGGAAAATGATCAAAAACTGTCTTAAAGAGATTACTTCAGTAATATTCTATATATTACCTAATAACTATTCTGGGAGCTTCTTTTTTTCATGATATAAAAAAGGGTTGATATAATTCTGTTTTTTCTAAATGTCTTGCTTTGCCGTAACGTACCTTAACCAACTACATTTTGATCGTGAAGAAGAGGTGCGAAAAAAATTTAATATTTAAACGAACTTACCTGTAAGTGAAGTTGTATTATAATTGTATGGAGAAAATGTTGGGCTTTGAAGTTTCTAGCGACATCAGTGCATCGTAAGAGCACTACATTTTGATATCTTCGGAAGACGCGCTTCATACAATTATAGTAGAACTTCATTTACAGGTAAGTTTGCTAATCATTAAAACAAAAAAAAATTGCGAATTAGGTGACGAAGCCAGTATTTAGTTATCACCTTCTTATTTTTCAAGGCAATTTCGAAACTGTCCAAAAATTCATTATTCATTATTTTGTTATTTTATTTTGTTCTCATGTTAAAAATGTTGAAAAACCTTAAAATTAAAAATTTCAGGCTAAAAGGGGCGACAGGGCTATTAAACGGAACGGTCATAGAAAAATTGCTTGCAGATTTCGCAAAGAAACGTGACAAAGGTTTCGATACGAGATCAGTTCAAGCTAAGAAGCTAAATTTTCCTAGTACACAATTACTTTTATTTGATCCACCGTAATCCGCAGTGAGATTTTACGTATCAAATTTGACAATAAATAAACATTTTTTTCATAGTTTCCTATCATTTACGACCCAGTTTGTGTACACCAAGGTAGTATCTACAGGAATTACTTGAAATTATCATTCAGATGCTACATCCGAAGATGTCCTATTTGTGAGTAGTGTTAAAAAGCGTTTTCTTATCTTCTGATGATTACTTCCTTAAATATATTATAATACCTATTTTATAAATTTCCGATTTCAAATGCCTAAAAAATAAAAATTTATCAACATCGAACGATTTCGCAGGGTAATGCTTTAACTTTTAAAGATTTGATGAGAAATAATTCAATTTGGAACATTGATTCACATTCTGTAAATATAACACCTCAGTGCTGAAAAGTTGCTGCGTTTTATAACAAATAAAAATCTCTGTTGGCTTCTTGAAATCAAAAATGGTTCTACGTTGTCGTGATGAAGTAGAAAAGTTTAAATTTTGAGTATTTAAAAAATGTCCACATGAGTACGAAAAATATGGTAATTTTTTATGTACATTTTTTGGTGTTGAATTCTACTGAAGAACTACAATTTTGAAAATATAAATTTCTTTTAAATAATAGCTTTTTAAAAATGTACCAGAGAAGCAACATTAAGTGTAAGAAAATTTCGTTTGTAATAAAAAGTAAATAAATCTTAAAAAATGTCAGTTTTACATTTTAACATAAAAAATAGCATAATTTTCATACCCATAGGGAAAATTTTGTTAATTTCTCAAAATTTAAATACTTTGACCTCATTTGCGACACTGTTAGAGCATTTTTGGTTTGAAAAAGTTATTCAAGACTTTAATTTGTAATAAAACCTTGCAACTTTTCAACACTTGCCATTTAATATTTCCAAAAATTTTGTATTTTCGCCTAATCCCAGTGCATAGGTCTACTTCCTAGTCCAGTGCTTCGTGCTCCAGTTTTAGAAGTCCGGTGTTTAGAGTTCGATTCTCGGTACTTGTTAATTTGAATATTTTGAAAATTTTTCTTTCGCAACATTATAACATATATTATTATGTACTGTAACGTTGCCTTACGTCTCGAAAATAAACTTCTAAAAAATGCATTGTATAGTTTCAGCATAAATTTTTAACTGTGCATTAATAGATGTTCCAGATTCATATGAAGTGTCTGATGGGAGAAATTCAACTGTAAAAGATGCAATACTGAGAGATGTAGAAAGACGTAGAGGTTTAGGTCCACCAATTCCAAAAGGATACGAGTAATTGCTGACATTCAGGGCAAAAAGTGTTAATTCTCTTATTTCTTATGAGAAAAAAGTTTTTCGAACAAAACATTATATCAATATGATAAATTGCTTCGCCAGCTTCATTAATTTGAAACCTTTTGCACGTAAAACAAGTATAATATCAAATAATAAAACAGAATGTAGTACATTTTGTAAAAGGATGATGACTAAAGTCTCAATTATCTCGAAACTTCGATATTTCTGGCAGAATTTTTAAATTGAAATTATCAAAATTTTAAAAATACTTAACAAATATGACTAAAATAAATATATTTTTCCACGAATTGACAATATTACCTTGTTTTAATTTTTATAGAAATTTCGAAAACCGAAGAACATGCAGAAGTGAACTTATAGCTTTTAAAGAAAATCATTTATTTCTGCCATATTACATTTGGATCACCAAACGTTTTTGCTTCAAGAAATTCAAGAATTTCCTCTTATTCAAATTTACCGGTTACTACTTGTAATTGCTGGTATGGAACGGCATTACCGCAGTCAGGCTGAGCAGCGGACATCAGCAGACAACATTTTCGTCCGACATAATGGATATGTTAGATGATGGGGTTTGACCCACTGTAATGGAAACAAATGTGGTTTTCCCCAAATTGAAAATTATGTTATTTGATGACAATGTTACACTTTTCAATGAAAAATACATGTATAAAAATGTAATCCACATAATAAAAGAACTAAATGTGTCTCAGCAATGCCATATTTTTTTGAGAGAAGGAATTAGACGTAATTCCACGCAAATAATTTCATTTATTCAAAAAGCCTGATCTAATCATTCACACATTAAAGAATACCTCTTTCCCTAGCTATTAATTCATCATAATTTTTTTGCAGGAAACGTTTATATAACACTCTCTTTAAATTCTGTGAGATTATTCTGTTCACAATAAGAATTTCTTATTTTCCGCAGAGATTTCTGATCATTTATATATGGTAACTTTCCATAAATAATCGCAACATTTTATTATCTGCAACCAAACTTTCCTCACAGTTTTTACGGTGAATAGGCTGATAATAGTAAAATGCGAGCTCATCGACTTATAATTTTCATTGTTCACCTCTGACGTCATTTTTCAGTCCCCAGGGAGTAAAAAGTACTTTTTACTCCCTAGGATGTAAAAAGTAGCGCTTTAGCCCCACTTCATAGGCGTCGAAAAGGGCTGAAATCATGCATGTGTTATAAAAATATATTATAAGTATCTAGGAACATCTGCATACATAGAACTTAGTGGATATGGAGCTGAGGTAGTGGGTGGCGATTTAATCCTATACGATTACAAATCCACGCATCATTATAATCGTAGATCTTAAACAGTAATGAAATATGTAGTAGAATTTTTTGTAAACACTAAACTACGATTAAAAAGAATGAAAGGGTAATTTCCCTATTGGGAATGATAGTCGACCATTGCGCCACGTGGCACAGAAAATCGAAACTAGAAAGAGTAGATAAAATTTTAGAGGTGCTTTTCATTTTTGGCATAAAAGTATATTTCTGGGGTTTAAAACAGTTTTCAAACAATTTTTTCTCAAACGAACGATTAATTTTAAATGGCATTTAAGTTTCAATGTATTATAAGCTTAAATGAACTTTAATTAATCTATATAGCTTATTATGCAACAATTGCTTCAAACTCTACAAAACAATCATAAAAATACTTTTATGAACAAACTGAAATGCATCTTTAAAATTGTATCTACTCTCTATAGTTCTGATTTTTGACACCAGATGGCGTATTGCGGTTTAATTTGTGATGATCTCACCTGTGCGCTCATCTTTATAGCGGAGAACGAACATACTAAAAGCTTATCCGCAAACTATCTTTTCACCTTTCTATACGTTAGTCATTCTTTTATGGTTACGTGGCAAATTTGAATCAAAATGAATATCGAACTTTAATAAACTAGATTAATGTGGCAGAATTGTAGATCCAATAAGGAGACTTTAGAATAAAATTAATGATAAGAATTTCTATTTCATGAGACAGCGAGCCTCGGTCTGGGTTATTTTATATTCTTGTAACATTCTTAAAATGCACTTGAACTCAAAAACTAGTCTCGCCTCATA
>CAKNWT010195858.1:0-13920 GCA_932066315.1 Andricus coriarius
ATATATATATATATATATATATTCGGTTTCAGTTTTGATTCCTTAGGGGTTGAACTGAAGTGCCTATGACAAGGCCGCCGAACGCGTCCTCGGGTTGCGGATAGAGGGTTTGACTTGTTGAGTGTGTGATGACAGATCCGCAGCTCGCGTGTGAACCGTCGAACCTTGGCAGTGAAAGGCCTGCCAGATGTTATGTAGTCAATCACGCACTGAATGCGGGACGCGTACTGTCTAGCCCAGCCTATCTTTGCGCTGAGTTGATGCATTCGTCTTTTGGTCTTGTGATCAACCGTTGATTTTGTTTTACGGTTTGCATCTGCCAAAGCTCTGGCTGCATTATACACACTACAATTAATAGTCCAGAGGTCAGGTTTTTCGGAAAAATCTCCACGAAGCTCATCATCCAGTTCAGCCAGATCTTTGGGCTTAAGAGAAACCTGAATGTTGATGTTTCTCCGGGTCCCGAAGCGTCGCTCTTCCTCTATTGGATGTCTGCTCGCGGTTGGTCTGAGTCTCGCCACTCTTTCTCTGTTGCCGGCTGCTTCTGGCTGCGGTTGAGTAGGCGCTTCGCTTATATAACCCCCTTTTCGGAGTTCCTCGGCACGGTTTCGCAGACGTTGATGCGAAAAATGCGAGAGCTCTGGGTGTTTCTCGCACCACAGAGTATGCAGTCGTTCCATGTAATCTTTTCGTTCACGGGTCATACTGGTATCATAGCACTCCAGTAGGTCGTACCTGAGTCGATCCGTCCACATAAAAGTAACGAGATTCTGCCGGTCACTCGCATTGAACTTGTCTGGATTGGCTCCCCCAACTATAGGATAGTCGGCATTGTTGTCCGACCCACTGTCGGGAGCCCTGCGCGTTCGATTGTTTTGAACCGCACTTACTACAACTATGTTTGGTTTTGTCATTGTTGTTCCCACGAGCAGCTAGGGAAAAGGTTACGTCCGTCCTTGTCGAGCCCCGCATGCAAGGATAAGGCTGCATACTCTGAGAGGTCGCCTGGTATCCCAGAGTCACCGTTTGAGACACCTCACCCAGGTGAAATTCAGCTTTCGGCACGGTTGTCACGCTTCCACTTAGGGGTTATTCCTTCGAGACCATCCCTGGACAATTGTCCGCGACTGCTTATTAATTATTGTAACCATATTCAGCAGAAACCCTTGGTACAGGGACCCTCTATCCGCAACCCGAGGACGCGTTCGGCGGCTTTGTCGTAGACTCTTCGGTTCAATTCCTAAGAAATCAAAATCGAAACCGAATGGTGCCCGAACATATATATATATTTCTGATTAGAAATTTGAAATTTTTTGCAGATCTTATTGTTTCTGGTATAAAAGTACACTGCGAATATAAATATTTCAAACACTTATTTTCTACGTTTAAAAATTAACCTAAGGGAGCTGGATTGCCAAAAATCGTTCGTAATTCTTTATGATAATGTGAAGTTGTATGAAAGCGTCCTTGGTTCATGCGTCCGTACAAAAAATGGTCATTGGTCGATATTAATGATTATAAGGAAAACCTGTTTGAAAACCCCTAATGAAAATAAAAACCACTAAGTTTCCTACTGAACAATTGGTCTCACTAGAATTCCCACTGAAGGACCAAAAAAACATTTAAAAAGTGGGAAACCCACTAATTTGGCATCGCTGTCCAGAGACAGAGTTGAGGAGATCAGGAAGGCAGGAGATCTCCTGCTTTTTCAATGAGTCACATGATCGCCTGATTGTCTGTTTAAATCTCCTGCTTTTGTATTGTCGAGCGAAAAAGTAAGTCAAACCATAATGGTGGAATCCCATGCGGGCGCAAAATGCGTTGCGTAAAAAGCGAACTGTATATAAATATATTCGTTAACATTCATTGACATGATTATAATAATATGATGGTGAAAAATAATACAGAATAAAGATTCATACAAATGGAATTTGAAGTTTCCCAGGAAAAAGAACAAATAGCTGCGCCATCTGGTTGCTCATTATTTGTACTCTGCAAATAAAAAAGGCCAATTGTATTTAAATGGAAATGTTGCAATGAGCATTTGCAATTAAATGCAGTTGGTAGAAATATCATTGAATGTACCTCAATGGATTTGAATTGATGCAATGTATTTAAGTCGTAAAGATGCAATTGATGGCATTTCATCATTACAGAATGATGACAATTGAATTAAATTATCAGTTTTCAAATGAATCTAATAGAATAAATAGAATTTAATCGTAAATTTGTAATTCAATGCAAATTTTTAAAGTATACCTGCTCTAAATTTTTCCCTGTGCCATGAAAATTTATTACATCTCATTCTCTTAATTTAGACCAAATTTTTTAATTTGAAAAAATTTTTGTTAATTTTGAATTTTTGTAGAAATCACACCTGTTTTATTTATTATAACATTAAATGCATATAATTTGAAAACATATATTTTTTTACATCAACAATCAGAGATTTTTTTCAATTATTTTCAAATTTAAATATATTACTTTATTCATTAAATAATGAATTAGTTTTAATAAGTACTTTAAGTAACTGTCAGAAGTTAACAAATTATTCAAAACTTATAACATTTCATTCTCTTAATTAGAACAAATTTTTCCATAAAAATTTTTTTGGTTAATTTTCAATTCAGTAGAAATTACACCTTTTTTATTTATTATACTATTAAATGCATATAATTTAAAAATATATATTTTTTTATTACAACAGTTAGTGATTTTTTCAATTATTTTCCAATTTAGATATTTTACTTTATTTACTAAATATTGAATTAGTTTTAATAAGTGCTTTAAGTCAACAAAATTCGATAAATATGATTTGTATTATATTGTTAATTTATGTCCAAATACACTTTTTATTCTCATCAAACAATCAATATTTACTGAACTTTAGTCCAAAGGTACAAATTATATAACCATTGTTATCCCTCATTATCAATTAGTCACTTCAATCTCTTCAATAATGCTGTTTATTAACGTTTTATTTTATTACTCAATAAATTAAAATTTTATTGCAAAACTCAAATTAAAAACAATTCCGGTCTTTAAATTCATGTGCGACTCAATGCAATTAGATGCATCGCATGACCAATCTCCATTTTTACATCACCTCTATTGGATAATATAAAACCATTTACAAAATTCTTTTTGAATTGAAAGTCGCCAATTAAATCCAAAAGACAGTTCATTGGCTTGCGAAAAAATTCAGTGCAATAGACCGCACACTGGTTCTATTGCGTATATACAATTCACTGCTGTTGCAGAATTTCAATTCAATTCACTGACAAATTTTTCAATTGCGATTTAACAATTGGATATTAAATTCAATTCACCATATTTGACTTGATTGCATTCCACCAAAATTGTCGATTGACAGGTTTAGTTTTGAAGTGCAGTCAATCAATTTTAAATGAATCTTTTTTTGCAGGGTAATAGTGATGCAAACGGGCTCGGCAATCCGCGGAGCCCGTTAGCATCTAAAATTAAAATTATGAATCCCCTTTTGTTGAATCAAGCATTTTTGTCGATTAGTTCTTGGATTAGTTCGGATTCAGCCAGACTGACATTTTTTGTTCGCCTTCAGATAGTTCCTAATGAAGCTGATTCATATGGGTGAAGATTTAGGAATAAAAAGGATTCAAAACTTTTGCCACAAAACCTCTTCCAAACATGCATTATATATTATCCAAAAGTTATTTTTAAGCTTTTACCAAAAAAAATATATATATATATATAATCATATTTCAATAGATCAATAGATGTTAAAGAATTTGAAAGTATAATAGAAGATGAAAATAAGGAAGTATTGCACGGAATAGAAAGTTTTTTGAAGGTGTTGAGTCCCTATGCTGTACAGTATAAACTGGACGTGGAAGCTAATCAGATGCTCCGAAAGTATAGAGCACGAAGGGCTAAATTAGAGGTGCAAGAGAAAGAAGTAAGATAAGATATTACCAGTTGAAAAGTTCCTAGTATTACGGAATATTCTGTGAGAGTAGTACGAAGACATAAAGAGGAATGGAAAAGATGCCTGGAACCCAGTGTAGGGGTCATCCATATATTACGTAACGCTTTTCGAGGGAAGGAAGGGTTTAGTAAGAGCTATTATGGTCCTATTACAATGGGGAAATGGGGTAGAAAAATGTATGTAAGAACATACGTAACCTTTTTGTTACGTAAAGTTTTACGTATGTATTTTTCATTATATTAGTTGTGTCTGAACGGAAGAAGACACTTCTATTTTGATATAAGGTGATCATTTTTTAAGGCTATTGGACTCAAACTCTAGCCCCAAAACGCATCACCTCATTTTACTAAATAACTACTAGAATTAAATATTTTTTAGATACCAAGCGATAATTCCTTTTTGAATAGAAATATGTATGCAGAGGGAAAAACAGTGAAATTTAATCGTTTTCGCGTTAACTGATATTTTCAAAATTTCAATTATTCTGGACATTAGAAAATTTCATACTACGAAAAAATGAATTGAAGAAAACAGTTTTTCCCTCTGTGTACATGGTTCTGTTGGAAAATGAAGTACCGGTTATTGTTTATTTTAAAATATTTAATGCTAGTATTTATTTAACAAAATGAGGGAATTAAATTTTGAGGTCAGATCTTGAGTCTGACAACATTTTAAGGGCAAAAGAACCAGGCCCTAAATTCAAAATTGAATTGCCTTATTTTACTACATAAATAGTAGAATTTTATTTTCGTTAGATGCTTATTACCCTACCTGTTTGGAATTAAGTCTGTATTGGGATTAAAAAAGTGCCAAATTTCAATACCTTTTGTGTAAAATGATTTTTTTGAATGCTCGGGTAAAATATGGCAATTTGATTTGAAAATTAGGGCCTGGTTCCAACGCCCTTAGCTTAGATCTTGGACCATTTTAATTATGAAAAGGAAGAAGAATAAGTGTTTCATTAATTGAATCCAAAAAAAAGAATATTTTTGTTGATATATTAAAAAATTATAACTTCATAAAAAATGACATTTTTCTACAATATGATTATATTTTTTTTAACGAGAACTGTTACGGTAGCGTTACAAAAGGGATAGGTGGGTCTAAAAATCGTAATATATGGACGACCCCTTACTGAGATTTGCTAGTCATATAAACATTTTTTAAGGCCAGGCTCGTCCTAACAATTAAGACTAAACCACCGATATCACTTAAGATTCCTGCAAACTTAAGTGGTAGAGAGGACTTGATTATAATAATAATTTTTATACGTTCAAATGCATTTAATTAAAAAGTGGAATGGAATATACGCCAGAAAATGTGATCAAAACGCTAATCTCCCAGATGACATTGGTGAACTGAAACGTGCGAAAATCACGATAGGTAATTGCAGGTTGAAACGTTCTCCTGAATTTAACAACATGAAAGATGATCTGAACACGGTTTTAAACAAATGCAAACAATTACTAGCCTGTCAAAAAAAGGTAAAATATTTTCATATGTTAAAAATACTACGTGATTTATTTTTTCATGTAGCAAAATATTATTTTAGGCACATTATCTTCGAGGGGATTTCAATACTAATTTAAAAGCTCTTAGAACAAAGAATCTTTCGTTACAACGAGATGTACAGGTATTCGCGGATAAATTGAACAGAATTCAACAAGAGATACCAGAGAAGAAAGTAAAGCCTCTGCTGTCAGTATTCACCTTCAACTATGATGTAGAATTCCCTGAAAATTATTTAAAAGTTCGTTTATCACCCTATCAAATTTTACTCAGAATTTAATTATTATTATAATATATAGGTGTGAAATAGGTGTGCCGTAAGAAGCACACCTAATAGGCTAATGCCGCAAAAGTTACAGAGATGGTAATAAAGCACTCTTGGCGTGGCATTGTGCCTTTGGATGTAAGTCGTTCCCGCATGAGTTGGTCAACTGGATAGTGTGTATCCTAGATGCTGAGGATGTGCATGACACGCTCTGCAGCTATCACCGGGAATGTCTTCCCTTAAAATGTGGCGATCGTAAGCTAGAGTATAAATGACACCGTCTTGGCATCCTAAAATTAAACCCTCCGTGTCCGACTTCAATCCGGGTGATTTAAGGAAAGCAAACGTTAGCTCATACGACACCGACTGATCCTGTACATTTCTGTAGAAGATGCCGTGCATCTTCTTGTCGAGGAGCTGTTGGCGGAAGTTTATCTCATGTGCTTTCTTTCCCGGGACTTCGGGAGTGAGTACTCAAAATGGATAAGATTTTATGCATTTTACTCACCCCTGATATTGAAGTCAAGGCCGAGTGTTTCAGCAGCCTCCTCCGCTGCTTTGTACAGAAACGCTCTTTTTCCCACTTCTTCGTGCGTTGACCATTTTAAGAAAAGGATCTCGTCCACTTGCAGCTATATGTGATGTACCCAAAATAAACCTGTTGTGAAGACATACAACATTCAGTATTCCGTGACCACTTTGACGGCGTGAGATGTAGAGTCGCGGAATAGAAGACTTAAGGTGTCGTATAGCGCTTCTGTCCATGATCTTAGAGTCTTCAGGTATGCCATTAAGTTTTCTTCGCTTAAAATAAACCTTGGCGCATTTTTTAACCCGAATTCCGTTCTAATCTCCTGAGTGCATTTTTCGACAATCCGCCCTTTCACCAACCACTCCGGAATAGGCTCTTCCGACTTTACATATGGGATGAAAATGCGGACCAGATGCTGGTGGGCTAAGGAAAACTTCTTCCTCTAGAAGGTCTTGATACCATATGGTCCCGGAGCGGAATAGTTCTTCATGCCTCATAATACTTTTTTCACCTCCTCTGTAGTGATAGGTGGGCATGCAACCTCAGGTGTTACGAGGGCAATGCATAACTCCTGGAAACTATTGATATTCTTTGCTGCACTTCATAGACTTCTCTCCAAAATTCTTCCATATCCTCTGGTTTGGGCGGATGGTCGACAGTAACTGGAGGATCTTGGAAATAGGGATGGGCGATTCTGGATCGATTCTTCAAAGATCGACCTTTTTCACTCAAAAGATCGACCTGTTGAATCGATTCTTTGGGAGTCGATTTTTTATTGGATTGATTCTTTACCCCCAGAGTCGAAGAAGCGATGCTTTCATTTTTATTTGTAGGTCCTATAGTTTCGTGACCACAGCGTAGATTTTTTATCTTTATTGCTCCTATAATTTGTATTTTGTGCCCCAGACTGCATCTTAATCTAAGCGCAAGCGCAACCTGTGCTCAAAATGTTTATTACCACAGTTTCGAAATAGAATAGAGCTCTTTTTCTATCCTTTATTGCATATTTTATAATAATTGGAAAATGGTAACTTATATTACGATACTAAAACTACGAAAAATGTACGCATCACACTGTTGTTTTATCATAGATCATGTTTTTCATGTACCTGAAGTTCCGAACGTTCAAATGAACGAAACATTTTTCCCCATTTCTATTTTAAAAACAAATATTGTTCCAATTCCAACTTAAAATATAGATCGTTATTACTTTTCAATAATAAATTATTTCCAATATAAATGAACAAACATTTAAGCATTTTTCCTAGTTTACAAAGTTTTATGTGAAAAAGAGTATAAACAGTGTCTGATTGTCGATCTTTAATCATTTTATTTTATTTAATCATATATCATTATATCATTTATTTTTATTTAATCATTTTATTTGTCAACAATATGCTGCCTGATAGACAGCATCTTTGACTTGTTAAGCGCGTGATAAAGAATCCGCAAATCGCGCGCGGACTGTCGAACCTTTGCCGTGAAATTCCTGCCAGATGTTATGTAGTCAATCACACACTGAATGTGGGGCGCGTACTGTCATGGCTAGCCTATCTTTGTGGCGAATTGATGCATTCGTCTTTTGGTCTTATGATCAGCCATTGGTTTTGTTTTACGGTTCGCATCCACTAAAGCTCTCCCTACATTATACACACCACAATTGATATTCGGGATGTTTTGGCTTTAAAGAAACCTGGATGATGATGTTTCTCCGGGTCATGTAGCATCGCTCTTCCTCTGTTGGATACCTGCCCGCGGTTGGTCTCAGTGTCGCCTCTGTTTCTCTGTTGCCGACGTGCTCTGGCTGCGGTGGAGTAGGCGCTCCGCATACACACCCCTTTTACGGAGTTGTTCGGCATGGTTCAGCAGTCGTGGACGCGAAAAGTGCAAGAGCTCTCGGTGTTACTTGCAGAACAGAGCACGCAGTCGTGCCATGTAACCTGCTCGCTCAGGGGCTATACTGGTATAGTAGCACTCTAGCAGGTCCATACAAACTTAGCATCCTTTTTTAATAAATCAGTTAATGGTTTAGATCATTTGGCGTAATCCTTGATAAATCGCCTGTAATAACCAGACAACCCTAGAAACTGTCGAATGGACTTGACAGTTTTCAGGCTTGAAAAGTTCCTTATAGCAGTGATTTTGGCGGGGTTAGGTTTTACCCCATCAGAGGTGATAATATGCCCTACATACGCGATCTCCGTCCGAAGGCAATCACATTTGCCAGGTTGTAATTTCAGATATTTACAACTGAGCCAGTTATTTTGTCGTCGAGATGGGCTTGTGAGATCAGTAAATGCATAAGGTGGAGAAGTAATCCAATGAGATATACAGTAGCGATCTAGAGTAACCACAGCTACTTCTTTAGGTATTAAACGGCCAGAATCATCACGAAACCCCTGTATATTAATCACGTAATCTACCGTTTTTATTTTTAATACGTTATACAGAAGGATAGAATTTACTACTGTCACAAACAAGTAGAGACTGAGGTTTTCAAATAAGAGGTTTTTTCCTATATGTATAAGCATTATCCCCACTTACACTAAGCTTTGAAATCAGCTATAATTTGTCTCGACGAGTCTATTTTCAAAGCATTATCATATTCTGCATATACCATACAATTAACTGTACTAACAAGCACTTCTTCAAATCGTACCTCAATTCTGAGACTACCATGTTTTACAAGATTCCAGTGAGAATAACAATTGGCAGAGAGATCCGATGTAAGATCAAAAGAAAATAAACAATTTCCTACTGGATATTGTTGCCGATCAATATTATTTCCCTCATTTAGAAAATGAATACCAGTTCCAGTAAATAACGTGTTATATGCCTCGACGTACAAATTTTTAGTGTTGAAGGATGGCTGTAGAGGTTTCGAAGGTATCTGAGTACTATCAACATAAAGGGATAGATGATTAGTTTTATAATTTTGGAAATTAAAGGGATTCTTGTTTCCATTGCCATTATATGTAGTATTGCATACAAGTCCGATTATGATTCTCTTTATTAATTGACCAAGAATAACATTGTCAAGGGTTTCATCGTGAACATCCGAGTGTATCGTCATAGCTTTCACCTCGACACGTGTGATCGGATATTTTGCAGTGCCTTGAGATAAAGCTTTAGCATGTGCAAGAAGAATACCAGGGTTGATTTTTGCTCTGCGAACAAGTAGCGATGCCTCCTCAATGTGAATATAACAGTTGCTTGTACTGTCCATAAGACAGAAATTATCTTTTGATCGAACGAGCCGAACTCATAACTCTACACCGTTGATGAGAAATTTATCTTGATTGAAAATTTCACAATGTAAATGACCGATAAGATCAATAGATTTATCAACACTTAAATATTTATGTCGATTTTTTACACCCTCAATAGCATCGAAATCATCCATTTTTCCAGCAGTATCATTATACCACAGAGATGATGTTAGATGACTGTTTTTGGCAGCTTGCCTATAGTTGAGTAAACTTTCAATGTATGCTCGATATGCATAAGAATTACTCGGTGGTGATACAACTTTTTGATTGAAATATACATCCACCTGATTGAAGAGTAAATGCAAGAGATTGTTGATAGGTCCTACTTTGTGTAGCTGAACAGCATTTGCGGCTACTCTTCTGGGGGGCTACTAGTTTTACTCGAAGGCGGAGCATAGTGTGTGCTAAGTCGATGTATTCATCACCATCACCAGGAACAACAAATTCGATGGGGGCGTAATCAGTGAGAGAAGAAACGGGTTTATAATTAAGACATTGAGAACTCTCTATAGACGTCTGCGTTGGAGGGAGTGAAAAGGGATCTAACTCTGACTTTAGGCACTCACAGGAGTGAGAGTGTAAGAACGACATTTTTCGCTATTATTTATTTCCAAAAATATCGGTAATTTTGATATTCCTTGATTTTGTGCGTCTCTTTGCCGCCTTTTTTTATTTTTTGTAGACTTTTTACTCTTTGCGGTGACCCGCTTCTTAATTTTTTTTCTCTCTTTTTTTCAATGTATTTCGTCTTACGAGGTGTAGCATACCACGATTAGAAGTAGACTGAATCATCCGTTTCTCTCTACTATGTTTATAGCCCGAAACGTTCATGATATTCTCCATTTTTTCCACTGCATGACGTGTTAAATTTTGGCAAGAAGATTCTTGACAGAGTTTTTAAGAAGTATTATTATTATTATTATCCATATCATTCATAACATTCATTCCAGCTCGAAGAGCTTCTTTACAGATGAAACGGGCTCCGCTAGTCAAAAAAGGGAGAACACGACGAAATAAGCCCCCGAGAAAACTACCTATACCATGTCCCTTCTGATAATGAGCTCCAACGTATATTTGTGGCATTTCCCTTCCGCCTACTTGTGAGGAGTAATAATCTATGTAATGACTCATTATTTTTTCTTTTATCTTGTCAATACGCTTAAAGTGAAGTGTAGCTGTTAGCGTACGATACTCAAAGGGTATTGATAAACCAAGGTTATCTCTTATATCAATTTCAATTGTAGGAAAACCTGCGCTAAGAACTGGTATGTAGTTAGGTGATTGAAAATGGGTGAATAAAGAAACTGTGCGTAAAAGTGGTGCTTTTACATCGCCTGTAACGCGTGGTTCACAAATATTACAGTAAACAAATAAATTATCTGGAAGAGCACTTGCTAGACTAGGTGGATGTCTAGAAATGTAGTCTTTAGTTTGAATTGGAATTAGATTATCTGGACCGAACTCGAGCACACGTGATAATTTATCACGAAGTACCAAAAAATGGTGATCAGTCAGACATAATTGCCTTTACCCTCAAGGCAATAAGATCTATTGTATCTTCTAATTTATCTCCCATATTTTCATCTGCCATTTTATCTTTTCTAATACTAATAGGCACGTTATATTTGTGAAGAAGGTCAATACCTTTCCCAATGGATTTTCTATTTTTACTGTTTCCATCATATTGAGGGTATTTATATCCTGCAGTCCCGCTGTTCATAAGGACGATGCGATTTTCAAATGAATCATCGTGTCTCACATGAATAAATGTGTGAGGAAGTTGTATTTCCGTGAGTCCTACTTCCCACTGCCCTTGTAAACGAATCTTATTTGGTAGTTGCGTTATGAAATTGGAAGCGGTATTCTCGGGAAACTATTTCATACTACTATTGCTTGGTAAAGTTAGGTAAAATTGATCGATATTCATTTTCACAATTTTTTTTATTTTTTACTTGAGGCTGGAATCCACGAATTAAATTTGTCAGGATAACCTTACCACTTGACAAGAAATCTTTTTTGTTTCCCTTGCCTTTAGACGGTAATATTTTTTCAATTTGAAATTCTTCCTCCTCAATATTTTTATTGTTTACACACGGAAAGAAATTTAGGACAGCTCTTGCGTTCAGTGTAGTAGGGCAACACAACCACGATTTTAACGCGACAGCAGCGCCATTTTTCGTGCAACGGCGGCCTTACTATGTGGTATAACGTTGCTCCCTAATATCTGGTAACACTGCTGTCCCAAACGAGAGAGCGTAACCGTACAATAGTAGTCGATCCAACTTCTACATTTCCATGCTCGGAATGAAAAAGAGAAACCCTATTAAAATCCAAAGTTTTCACAAAACTGGAGTCTTCTCATATATCTATAGCTATATATAAGTAAATTTATTCGTAGCCAAACACGTTTGTCAACCGCGTAACCAGAAAATAACGCAACCGTCTTACTGAGTTCTGGGTCTGTTGCTGTCCCAAAAGTTTGGCACGTCGTTTGGCACGTCGTTCGCCCCTCTGTCGGATTGCAGCGTTCTCAAAATAAAAGAGTAGACTTCTAGAGCGCAGGGCGCGCTGGTGCTCGTGTGTTTAGCTCAGCAGTGGTATTTTTAAGTACCGCAGTCGCCTAAATTTTCTTTCCGTGCTCCAGTTCGTAAAAAATACCTTCGATGTCTTCCCCTCTTAAATCTTTCAAGTCATACATGTAAGGTGCTTGATTTCTTCCAGTAATGGACGTCGTCGATAAAAATAAACTACCCACTCGCGGTAAGGGTGGGGCCCTCTCCAGCTTAGAGATGAAAGAGTCGTGTCCAATCGTTTCGTTTCAAGGTCATGGAAAAAGGCGAGTTTTTACTGTAATTCCCTGCTCCAACCAGACTCATAACCTTTCTCAAAGACACCCTTCTCACGACTGGTTCTGACGAGATCGTCAACACTGTATTTAGGCTTTCCTTTGGACTTTTTTTCTTTACAAAATCGAAGTTGAATATTTGCTCGAGCTTCGGCTGCATTCGATAAATTGACTTCAGACGGTGTCATTCTAATACTTGAATGTCGAGTATTATTGTATGCATTCACAAGTTGTTGTAAAACATCAATATAACGTTGAGTGTTTTTAATACCGCCACATACTTTTCTTGAGTGTCTGATTGAAACGCTCTACTATGGCTGCTTTAGCGTTAGGGTCCCGCGTTCTACGGAATTTTATTCCATTATCAGACAAATATTTTTGGAAAGAGGCGCCCAGAAGTTCTTTTTCCTTGTCTGATTGTTAACAGAATGGTACTCGATTATTACTTCTTTCTAAAATACACTCAAACGCACTTTCCACTTCCAATGCAGTTTTATTTCGAAGAGGTTCAACCCAGACAAATTTACTCAAAACATCAATCACTACTAGAATATAAGGGTGATTATCGTTATAAGTGGACAAACTTGGCATTTCGATTAAATCACACTCCCAAACCTCATCAAGATTGGAAACCGTATAATGAGCTCTCTGAAATTTTCGTCGAATAGGTCGGTGTAAAGTGAATGCATCCTGGGATTGTAGCCAATCAAACACTTGTTCACATGATACTCTCCCTCGTTTAGCGCGAGTTATTTTTTCTATACTACTATAAGAAGCAGGATGACTTGGATTGTAGTATATTTCTTCAAGGAGTTTCATTTTATAATAAAAGACTGCCACTTTGTTACCATTCCTGAACCAGTTTGTCTCTTTTCTTGACTGGTATTCCTTTTAATTCTACTACGACTTCTTTCACGGATTGACTTATTAAAAATCTTTAGAATTCTATCAGACCTTGCTTCAACCTCAGTTATTTCATTCTCTGTTATAAGAGATTCTTGATTCAAGAGTGATCGGTTATTTATATCTCGTTGTATTTGTTTAGCAGGAATCAAATATTCTTGATTTTTCACGAGTTCTCGCGGGGTACCAATCTCTTGAAGGATACGGGCAAAGTAACTTCTGCCAGGAGGACTAAAACTTTTTCTGAACATTTATGCATCGTTAACCAGGTCTGTAATGTTTGAATGCTCAATAAGTCTGCCGTCAATAATCACTGAACCATATTTATCCCATTTTATCCTATCGGCAAAATCAGGTTTCGTTAAATGATTAAGCAATAAAGTACTTTTGGAACGAAAAGATTTAGGTACATTAGCTATAATATCCTTCACCGGCAAAAACTCAAGTGGACCATTATCTGTATTTTCCAGATGATCTATTTTCTCAGTAGGTAATTTTCTATCTTCGTCAATAAAACATAGACAATTTTTTCAACACCTGATTGTAATCTCTCCACCTTTCACGTTCATCACTCGGAAAAGGTGAGAATAATATTCGACTTATTTCAGAATCCAATCTGCCGAGATTACTTCC
>CAKNWT010195874.1:0-10583 GCA_932066315.1 Andricus coriarius
ACACCAAGGTCAGGTTGGTTCATCCCCTTTTTTATTATGACTTAAAATTTTAACTTTCGATAGTTTAACGTGTCAGAACAAAAAAAGTTCAAAAAAATTCCAAGACATCTCATTTATAGGAATAAATAATAATAAAAGTCAAATTATTATATAGTTTTATTAATTTGATTGCTAATTTCGTGTCGTTGACCATAAATATTTCTTTCAGCAAAAAAAAAAAATTTTTATATTTCCGACTTTTTTTTCAAGTTTAAACATGTTGCACCATGCAAGCAAAAATGTTTACAATAATAGTGATAAGTTGGTGCAATTCTATAGAAATTTACCTTTAAAATCATCTCAAGAACATTGCACAATTTTCATTATATTAGATTTAATTTAAATATTTAAAAAACATTACAATTCGCACTCTTTTTGCAATATCTTCTTTAAAAAATAACGAAGTGACTTCATCGTGGCTCATTTTATCGAGAATACCGATACTTTTCAACCTATTTAG
The DNA here is from genome assembly GCA_932066315.1 of Andricus coriarius. Taxonomy (NCBI): domain Eukaryota; kingdom Metazoa; phylum Arthropoda; class Insecta; order Hymenoptera; family Cynipidae; genus Andricus; species Andricus coriarius. The sequence continues at coordinate 500 of CAKNWT010195874.1, forward strand.
GACAAAAAAATGTGACTTATATTATAATCAACATTAAACGAAATTAAGCAATCGCCGATGATAAACAGGCGGTGGCGTACTCGTAATCGGTAATGTAGTTTCGATTAATTCTTATCACTTCAGTCTGTGGTTCAGGATAAGTTTGACACGTGTAAATAAATCATTCCCAAATTAGAAAAAGATATCATTAAATGGGGTTCGTGATGCAAGACTAATAATAGGTGGCAGCACCGAGCCGAGTACTAGAACTAGACCCTCTGTCGATGAGAGACGAAATTCAATGTGGCGCTTGGCATGCGGTTGCTTATAACTAAATATATGAGGGTAAGTAAACTTTAAACATATGTTTAGTGCTTATACACGAAGGAAATTTATGCGTTTAGTGAAAATTATACATACAATGGGATATATGGTGAACTATGGTAAATCTAACCTCACTTTGCAAGTAATAGCCAGAAAAGGTTTTATGATTTGAACCTTTTACGAATTCTGTATGATAAATATTAATAAAAATGTTTTAAAAATGTATTTTGTGATGTTTAAAAAATATAAATAGCACTTTACACTCATCCACAAAATTTATTTTATTGAAATTCGCATCTCATTGACAGAGGGTCTAGTACTCGACTCGGTACTGCCACATTCAATTAATTTTGCATCTTGAACCTCATTGGTCGGGGGGGCGGCCCCGCCGGCCCGGAAAACCCGGGAATTTCAAATTTGCTGATCACTAGACACTCTGGTTAAGAACCGCTAGAAGTTATTTAAAGTTTATAGCTTACAAGCATTTAAAAATAATTCTATTTGGATGTACAATCGGCGCCATTTTGCAAATGCTTTGATGTCCACTTTACACAACGTTTTGAAACCAAAAACAACCATGCCCTAATTTTTCTTTTAATCGTTGAAAATAAACAGAAGTATCAGCAGCGATTTTCTGCTATCTAGAAAGTCTGGGTATAATTGAATAATATCAAAGAATCCATTTTTTTAAATATAGTAGCGTTTACAAATTTTGAGGTTGATAAATAATCATTATACGCTTGATTTTTTAATTTTCACGGATATCATAACTGCCCTCCTAGGTAAAAAAAATACGTAAGTCACTTTGCGGTTTAGTGTTATTCTTTTATACCTTGCAATGCAAAATTTGACCTAAACTACAATGTCACTTGCGTATCTTTTTTCATTTGAACGGCAGATAATGAGTCGAAGTACTATAAATCTACCCCTCCCCACCATTTATAAACTGGCAGTCCTCGAGCTGTATTCAGCATTATTCCTTTCTCCAGCGAAAGGTTTTTCAACGAGAGTGACTCGACTTGTGTGCATTACCGTGTCAGATACTGCTGTTATGTCGACTTCAATGTATAATACCGGACAAATGCCTGGAACGAGTGTCAATGCCGTTGACCTCAAAATCTTGGTATTATAGCCTTAGTAGACCAGAAGAAATTTGAACAAGACCTTCATATTTCGAGGAGTACTTTCTGCCAATCAGTTTATTGTATGGGACTTGAAGTGACTGTCCAGACTTGATTATTTCAAACCTTATTCCGCTTTAAAATGTCGAGGTGGAAACATGGTTTAGAGTTAAGTAATTTATTCCTAAAGATTATGTAATTGATTTGTGCCGCAGAATATTTTATAGAGATTGAAAACTGTAGGATTTAGGGTAAATCAGGGTATTCGCAGGACAGGAAAACTTGGAAATCAGGGAACAGTCATCGATTTAAAAAAAAGGGTGAAAGTCAGGGAATTTCAGTAAGAAGCACTTCAAGTCACTTTTAGTGACTTTTTGTTCACAAATCACTTTTTAATCCCTTTTTTAAATGAACAGATCATTTTTTTTTCAAACAATTAAACCATGGGTTAACCACTGTTGAATTCAAGTATACCTATTTCTGAATTTTTTTCATTACTTTGAAATATTTTAGGGTGTTGTAAAAAATTCCAGGGATTTTTTAATAGATTTCAATAATTTGAAGGTATTTCGAAAGATTTTAGGATAATTTTTTAATTTGCGAGGAATTTTCAAGGGCTTGAAAAAGTTTCAAGGGATTTCAAAGGACTTAAAATATTTCAGAGAATTTTTAAAGATTCCATGACATTCACAAGAGCTTCAAAAATGTCGAGGGATTTTAATGATTTTAAGAGATTTAAACAAATTTTCATGCGGCTGCAAAGAATTTCTTAAGATATGTAACGATTTTACATGACTCATAGTATGAAGATATTTTAAAAGATTCCAAGGAATTTTATCAGATTTCCCAGGATTTCAAACATTTTAAGGGATTTTTAAAGCTCTTGAAGTATTTTCATAAATTTTCCAGGATTTCAGGAAATATCAGATTTCATAGAATTTTACAGGATTTTATAATATTTTAATCAGTTTCAAAATTTTATTTACATAAGAAATGAGGGATTTCTTAGGGTTACAAAGATTTGAATAGATTTTCAAATATTTTTTGAAATTCATTCAGAATTCACCCTAAATTCTTATTAATTTATTCTGAATTCTTTTTAATTCCTTTGAAATCTTTAGAATTCTCTTGATGTTTTTAATTCTTCTAAATTCACTCAATTCTACTCAATTCAATAGATATTGTTTAGTTTTGGTTTAATCAATCCTGAAGTCTAACTCACCTTGAAATATTAGGCATTTCATCAAATTCTTTTGAATTCCTTTGAATTTTTCTAAACTTATTTCAAACTAACTGGATTCAATGATTTTCTTCATATTTTTTAATTGTTTTCAATTCATTTGAATTTTTTAATTCACCTTGAATGTTTATGAATTTCATCTAACTCTTCGTTTTTCCTTAAATTTCTCTAAATTCACTCCAATTTTACTGAAAACAATATAATTTTATCCAATTTGAATTCTTTTGAAGTCCTCTGAATTCATCCTTAATCCATTTCTTGAAATTCACTTGGAATTCTCCTGAATTTCATCGCATTCTTTTGAATTCATCATTCGTTACATTAGTAATGCAGATTAGTCACTTTTTTGGGTTAGAAATTGTCACTTTATGAAAGTATTAAAAATGGTACAAGTTAAAAATGTGGGTTTCGAAATATTAATGGTCAGGGAAAATAAAAAAGTCGGCAGGGAAAAAGTCAAGACATGTCACAACTGAAGTTATGTGGCCACTGGTAAAATGCAATATTTGCTACACTGATAGAAATGAATAAGTGGTACAACAATATTTATGATTAAATTAGCTCTATTTTATTGCTGGTATAGATACAGCCATACAGGATGTCTGTTTTGGCAATCCGATTCTTGTTGCTTACGAAAGTAGACGCGCAGGCGCGATCAAGATGCGCCTGTTGTAAACTAAACAAAGCGAGTCGGGTAAATGAGCCATACAAAGGGTATTGCTAAACGACAACATTTCAGAGATAGTTCCCTCAAGCAAGTGTTTAATAGAATTACACATTTCATACGATAGCAACACATATATTACATTTTTGTACCACAAATATAAGTAACTTGTATTTACTATATTTCAGTAAGTGCATTTGCTACTCTTTATCATTGAAGTACACGTATTATATTACAAATATACTCGTAATTTTTCAACCAACGATCATATGGTTAAATCAACATTATTATTTCTATCAGTGTATGCTGATCATTATTAATTGGTTTAACTGATTTTTTAGTGTATTACCCATCAAAATGTATGCAATATTTAATTACCGCATTGTTAATGCAAATATCACCAGGCGCCTGCTGCTCGTGAAAATATGTAAAAAGGGGAAAATTTCCATCCCACAAAAAAATTTAAAGGCGGCCATAAAAATATTGTAACATGCTATTAGGCGAACTATTTGTCGAAATGCCAAGTCTACATTCTTTTCATGGCAAAATAATCACTTAAAAGGAAAATTCAAAATTGTATAGAATCATTAAGGAAAAAAAGTTTTGTAACAAATTATTGAAGAATTAATATTTTATTGGAAGTCACCTCGGAAGTTACTCTTAGAAATTCAATTCTTTTCAACACATTTAAGTCAGAATAATTGAGTAATAAATAAAAAATGTATTAAACTATTTGAAAGTTCTATAGTCAGTAAAATCTTTTAATTTGATATGCAGTTTGCAAATGATTATGAGTGAGTGACCTCGAGTTTAAAAATCACTATGAAAAAACACTTTGAATAGAGAATGTAATAAAGTGTATGCAAGTTATTGACACAAGGAACTGGCAGCCAACGTGGCTTTTTTATGACGTACGTATCATAGTGAGATAAGAAGTCTCTTCAGGTGGTTCCTCGTACAAATAATTATTAAATTCTTACATTGTTAAAAATGTTCGCAATTTTATGTGCTATAATCGTTTTACGATATATCTATATTAATTTTAATATATACGGAATGCGAAATTAAATTTTAGAACGTATATTAAAATGAAGATACAAATTTTTGAAAATAATTAGATATGCAAGTATCTTAAATTTACTTTACGATTGTATATGTATATTTAAATTCAGTGGTGGTAGTGCGTATTTGGTTGGTATACTTGCATGCATTTTTAACAGTGCAATGTGATGATCTAATACTGTAACTTTGACACTTTGGCGTCGGAAAACAGCCTATTTTCCGGTAGTCTCATGTGACGTTTCGTCTGAAGTTTTTAAGGGCATGTACGAGACAGTCACGTGACCATTTCTTTTAAACGAACTTTCTTAAATTAAAAAGTCGAATGGATTTTCTATGCTGGACAGTCTTTCTTTCCTTTAAGTCTGTCTGATATCGAAAATTTATTCGAGTTATTTGTGACGAAGGTCTTTTAACACTGAAGTAACGAGCGGGGTCAATTGACCCCTTTCGATTTTTAAAGTTGTAAATCTCCGCAGCGGTTGCTTGCAGAGAGATGGCGTTTTGTGACTTTAAATTATTTATAAATAGGACTATTTGACAATTTTTTCGGAATTATTGGATGCGCACTTGAAAGAAAACAATTATTCAGAAATCATTAAAAAATAATCAGATAATGCTGGTACTTCTTGTGTTAAAGAATTACTTACACGACAATCCTTAATGTTTTCAACACGTGCCTTGTTTCCTACTCCTCAAGGTTCCGCCCGGCAGACGACATTTTATCAAAAATTAAATTATATATAATTATGGCCCTCTTCGACGAAGAAGTTGTAGATCTCGAAACAGTGAAGGTGCGTGGGTTGTCTTTCGCAGATGACAAGATTGTTCTGGCAGAATCAATCGAGGACTTGAAAAGAATGTTGAATAAACTTAATACAAGCATGAAGAACATGGGTCTCAAAATTAACGTAAATAAAAAAAAGGTAATGGTGTTTAAAGGAAAAAGTGAGAAAACAATGTGCAACATTATTCTCAATGATGAGAGATTAGAACAAGTTGACAAATACGTATATCTGGGTAGCCTATTCACTAGCGAGGGAAAAATAGATGGGGAGTTAGTTAGGCGCATAAATGAGGGTACGAAGATTATCGGTAGAGCGGGGTCCATTCTCAGGGATGAAAACAAATTTAAAAAATCGAAAATGACCATATATAGTTCTATGATTGTACCGATTGTACTATACGGTAGCGAGACATGGACATGTCAAGAAAAGGATAAGAGTAAAATTAACGCGATTGGCATGAAACCTCTGCGCACAATATGCGAGAAAACACTGAATGGACAAAGTCCGAAACGAGATAATGCTCCAAGAATGTGGTACAGGGGAGACACTAGTTGATGTATGGGAAAGAAATCAGTTATGGTGGTTCGGACATCTTGGAAGAATGAAAGATGAACGACTGACCAACAGGTGTATAAAGGTAAAGTAAATGGCAGAATGCCCAGAGGTAGACCGCCGAAAGAATGGATAGAATCTGGGAATGATACATTAATCCGAAGAGACATAAGAAGCCATAAAAACACGAGAGCTTGCATGAGAAAATACATGGACGGGAGGGAAGCTAGAGTAGTATGCCAGGACCGAAAAGTGTTGGCGACAAATAGTTTATAAAAAGAATGTGAGTAGAGTGAATGACGCCTGAAACAAAGACCTTGGATACTAATGGATGTGCTTGAAGTTCTGAACGTTCAAATGAACGAAATTTTTTACTGATGACTTTTTTAACCAGAAAAAGTGCTCAAATGTTTGTTCATTTATATTGGAAATAATTTAGTATTGAAGCAGAATCAATAACCTGGGCCGGAGCAGTGTTGCTGAACGAACGTGTTATTTAAATAAATAACACGATAATTCTAGATCAGTCTAAAATATGTATACCTTACAACTATATACCTATCTACCCTATACCTATATACATATCCACACACTACTACTTTCAAACCGAGCAATTCACGCCTACCCCGAAAGGGAAATGGCTTAATGGTACAATAGTAATAATAATAATACGAAAGAACAAGCAGTTGAAAATTTAATTAAAGCTCTTTTTCGAAGAATCCAAGAAATTTTAATTAAAAATGTGACACATTTGATCAAGTTTTGTATTTAAAAATTGTTTTTGTGGCACAAAATTTTAATCATTTTTACGATTTTTATAATGATATTAACTCAAAAGGTTAATTTTGTTACTATTCGGGAAAAATTTTGTACCCTTTCATTTTTTCATCACACATTTGAATCAAGTTTAACCGGGGTTTTTCGCTGGTTAATTTTGACCCATTCGTATAAATCTACACGATATTTTGAGTAGAAAGGGCCCGGTATAGTGATTTATAAATCTAGTGGCGTGCAATTGATACATTCGACTCACGGTCAGCGCTATTTCAAATCGATTTTATTTCAAAACAAGCGGAACCGTTTTCATTTGGTGAAATCCTAATTTCGAAATGATTTAAGTTGCTTTGCATTTTTCTCAAATTGAACTTAATTTTGAAAAATCCCATGTTCAAGCGTGTCCGAATTGGAAATTCGACTCACGTGACTGCACACCACTGATAAAAACGGAACAGAAACCTAACCTAACCCTGCTTAAAGTATGAGAGTATGCAGTAATGATGAGTCCCCAGAGAAAAGGTACTTTCGTTTGTATACAAAATTAGGGTTGACAGTCTTTTCCCTATTCCCCTGCATTTTCCCTTTTCTCTTTAAATACACTGGAACTTGGAATTATGACGAGTCTCGGGGATCGCCTTGGCCATAAATCCAGACACTCTGAACGAAAACAGTCTGTTGGATTGGATTGCCAGACATGTCGTTACTTAATGCAACTAACGCGCGGAGAGTGCGTCACTCCCACTGATATATATAAATATATATATATATATTACACTGGATACGGGATTCAGTGTAAAACGCGTGTGGCTACTTGAAGGCGCCAGAGCCGCCATTTCGTATGTTTTTTTGGGTCTAATAAGGCGGGAGATTTAGATGTAGTATTGAAGAAAACTTAAAAATAGTAATAAAAGTCATGTAAAATTTAGTTTATTGTTAATGAGTGAATTGACTAAGAATGGAAACTTCATAAAATTAATTGAAAAGTAATTACATTAATCAAAATAATAGAATAGTATACAAAAAGGAAAGTCGATGTGACTTAAAATTGGTGGAGTACAAATTTTGTAAACACGTGATTTAGATTATTTATGTATATATTATTAATTATGTCATAAAAGTACAATAAAACTATGACGTTTTTACAAGTGAACAATATAATAATTGTAATATCCTAAAAATCTGTATACATTAGAATTGCGAAACACTATTATTAGAACCTTTAAAGGCTACAAATTTGTAGAAAATAATTTTTCTGCAGATAAAAGAAGTGGTGTGAAATTGTAAAGATTATTAATGGATTTTATAATCACAAAATGAATGTAAACTATAATATAAAAATCGTTAAGAAGGTCCTAAATAAGTTTTCATATTTCATAATAATTAAAAAGAGCAAAAGGAATAAAACTCGTGTAGCATGTACGTAAGTTAAATAATTAGTAATAATAATATTATGTCAATAATATTATGCAATTCATGAATACGAACTTTAAATTAATGTTTAATAAAAATGAACATAGAAGCATTACAAGGTATAAATATATATTATAAAAAGGACATTTATAATAGGAGAAAATTCTCTTAACTTGAATGTACTGCATCATTAATCTTACCTTAGCAAGCCTTCCAGTTGTATAGGCAAAAATATTTTGTGCCGCTGGAAAAAAAAAGAAACGATTAAAATTATAATTATATACTACGAATGGAGATAATGAAGTATAAATTAAGGTTGTATAAGAAATATTGCAGAAAAAATACTGAAAGAAATTAATAAAGCTTATTGTACTGGAACAAATAATACAATATTTTGTCATCTTCGGCCTTTTCTATAAATTCAAGTCAAGAGGATTTTCTCGTATTGCAAATGTACTTTTTACAATATACATTTTTATCTTATAAATTTATACCTTACACGTGTTTCTACGTTCATTTTTATTGAACATTAATTTAAAGTTCATATTGATGAATTGCATAATATTATTGTCATAATATTAATATTACTAATTATTTAACTTACGCACATGGTACACGAGTTTTATTCCTTTTGCGCTTTTTAATTATTATGATGTATGAAAACACATTTAGGACCTACATAATGATTTTTATATCGTAATTTACATTCATTTTGCAATTATAAAATTCATTAATCATCTTTACAATAATTTTTTGTAATGTTGGATGTTAATTTTGGCTTTGGGGCCAGAATAAATAATTCATTCAATTTTTAATTGAACCAAACGTTTCGGCGCACAATGGCGGCCCTCATCAGTGGCTAATTTTTATTCTGGAAAAGACAGTTACACAAAAATGTTTACCAGGGACGCAGTGTAAGAATATTGTTTAAATAAGAAAATTATTTCAAATTTGGTTTGGTACAATCTTAAATGTCTTTAATAATATTTGCGTAAATTTAAATACGTGTTGCCCTTACAATAATTGGATAAATTAATAAAATTTGTAATATGATATAAAAAAGGCATGTTCTCCTTACAATAATTGGACAAATTAATGAAATAAAGTTTTTTTTAAATAAAATATAAGGGTCTAGTGTAGTCTTAAGTAATAAAAAACTTTGGTAACTTTGGTACAATTCTCTCTCAGAGATTCAAAAATGTTTTGTCCTTATAATAGTTAGGTGAACTTATTTGTTATAAGCAACAAATAAAAATGTTAAATGTAATCAAATCAACTGGCAAATGTGACATTTTATCCAAATTTGGAATTCGAATTGTGATTGAACAGATTTTTGTCAACCACCCTTGTGAAAATTCCAATGTGTATGCATTCTGACAGACTGCCATGTGGAGCAGTTCAGTTTGGACGTCTATTTCGTTTGAAAAATGCATGAAAACTGATGCCTTGGTTAGTTTTCTTTAACGGTTTAACGCGATAAGTGGAAGACGTTTTTTTCACCATAGAGTTTTGTAAGGAGAGGAAAAGTGGACCTTTTTTTTTGAAGGCAGCGGGGTAAGGAGTAAGTTGGTGTATTGGACAGGAAGGGACAGCTTTATTATTTTATTTTACTGAAACTTCATCTTTTTTGGTTCAAATTTCATTTATTTGGTTGAAAATATGTTTTTTTTTAACATTTTTTTAAAGTGAAAATTTAAATATTATACCAACAAAAATTTTGTCGATTCAGCCAAATTGTATTCTAAGTGTAGAAAACGAGGTATAAAAGTAATCTTATTAGTTTACCTGTTTCGTTGAAAATTATTTTTTATTTTAAACATTTTTCAAATTGGAAATTTAACTATTGTACCAGCAAAATTCCTTTGTTGATTCAACCAAATCGTATTTTAAGTGTAAAAAAAGTAATTTTATTAATTGCAATTGCATCTTTTTGGTTCAAAATTCATTTATTTGGTTATAAATTGAAATATTTTGTTGAAAATTCGTTTTTCCCCCAACATTTTTTAAGTGAAAATTTAACTATTATACTTTTGGTATGTTGTCTTTTATCTAAATGTAAAAAAGTAATATTATTAATAAAAACTTCATCTTTTTGGTTTAAAATTACATTTCTTTCGTTGAAAACAGAAAAAGGTGTGATTTATGCCCAATAAAGAGTGAGCGAAAAACC
>CAKNWT010195893.1:0-13793 GCA_932066315.1 Andricus coriarius
CACCAGACGTGGAATTTCATAAGCTTTCCAACTGTTTTTTAAAAAATGCCCTATTTTTTTCACCGAAATATCGTGGTTTGAAGTCAGCAGTGATTTTTAATAGCGCTCACAAGAGTCGTGCGCACAATTGAATATCCGGATGCAATAAGGGCGCATAAAATTTTCTCGTGCGAAAACAAAGTCCCCTGGAGGCTTTGAACAAAAGTTTCGAATTTTAATTTTTAAAGGATGTGTCTAGATGTGAAATTTTATTGCGCATCTGTTTTACTCCAGATAAAAAGTTGTGGCTTCTTTAGTTTATAAATTAAAGCCAAAAAACTGACTTTTAAAAAAAAGTCAATTTTAATTCGTTTTTCACTTCAACTCGCGCTCAGTTCGTCAGTTTGTGGATTTTTTAAATAAAATTTTCAGAAAATGCGCTCCAGGGTATCCTTCGATTGAGAGAATAAGAGGAATTAAAAAAAAAACATTTAACAAATTTTTAATAATTTTTTTCCGATGTTCAGCGGGAATCGGACTTTTGTAACTTCCAGCGTTTCGTTTATCGAGGGAATTTTGAGCAAGGAAAGACTTCTCGCAACAAAAATGCGGAGAAAACTTTGATGAAGTTTTTGGGAAAGTTTCAGATCAAAATATTCAATAGCTTAGGAGTAGTTGTGATTTTAATTAATGTCAGCGCTGGACCTTTCGAGACTATAGGACTCTGGGGCTTGCCGCCCTGACACGTTCTCGCGCTAGTGAGTTGTTGCTTACAGTACGATATTAATTAAATTTCTTAGTAAATAACAATTTAACGATAGTAAGTTGATAAAGCACTCATGAATTGTATATTGAGAATAATTTGTGTTCCTATTTAATATAACTAGTGTTACTTAAAATATACTTCCCTGATCTAAGAGATACTGAGATACCTTAACTGGCAACAGCACTGACCTTGTCTTAGTTCTTGCTCTGTGCTGAAGCATGTGCGCGTTTAGTTAATTCTCGCTCGTTCTGCTATGTGCATTTATACTTGTTCAGATTCTCTTGCTTTCCAATAAATAATAATCATTGATTATAGGTTATGGGCCCAGATCACGCCCTGCTGTGTGCAGATTAACCTAGTGTTTGAAAATTCACGTCGCGATCGTTTTGTTTGACGGTTTTTGTAACCTCAGTCGCAAGTGAAATTGAGTGTTTCTGAACAATGGCGGAAAGAATCGATGTGGCGTCGATAAATAAATTCGACGGTAAAAATTACCCGCAGTGGCGATTCCAAATGCTGTGTGCATTAAAAGCCAAAGGTGTTTATGAAATCGCCTCCGGAACAGAAACGCAACCCGATGTTGTTGCAGGGAATGAAGCTGCTAGAGCGAAGTGGGCAAGGAGTGACGCAGTTGCCATGTTCACACTCACAGCTTCAATGGATGTGTCACAGATCACACTAATCGAAAGTTGTGTATCGTCGAAAGGTATACTTGATAAGTTGGACTCAGTGTACCATCAAAAGTCAGATTTCAACAAAATGTTGATAATTGAATGTTTTCATCAGGTCAGAATGAGCTCGACTGAGTTAGTGGCACAATATGTGGCCAAAGTTGAGAATTTAGCGAATCAAGTCAGAGAAACTGGAGAGACGTTAAGCGACGTTGCCGTAATTACAAAAATTATCGGTACCCTGTCGACGAAGTTTAGAAACTTTCGGCAAGCATGGCTCTCCATGGCTGAAGATAGACAGACGTTGCCAAATCTCACAGCCAGGCTTCTAGATGAAGAAGCTAGTTTGATTACAAGTGAAGAGCACGAATCGGCATTTCTCGCTTTATCAAGTAAGTCCAGTGGCTCTCAATCTAAGGACAAAGATGAAAATAAATCCAGAGACAGGAAGTTTGACATGCGAAAAGTGACATGTTATAACTGTCGCAAGAAAGGTCACTTTTCTCGTAACTGTCGCAGTGCCAAGAAGACCAGCAACGATCAAAAGTCAAAACAGGAGAATACATCGGCGTTTAATGTAGCAAGGCAAGATGCTTTTTTGAAACTGGCTGAAACAAGCGAAGAAAAGTGGTTGATGGATAGTGGAGCATCCGTACATATGACTCATCACCGCGAGTTCTTTTATAATTTCAAAGAAATCAATAAAGAAACTGACGTTATCGTTGCGAATAGTCAAGAGTTGCAAATCAAAGGTATCGGTACCGTTGAAATAGAGAAACTCATCGATGGAGAATGGTATGAGTCGACTATTGAAAATGTTTTATATATTCCAAACCTGTGTAGAAATTTGTTTTCTGAAGGAGTATTAACGAAGAAAGGCTTTAAAGTTATAAAGGAAAAGGAATTCACTAAAGTGTTCGACGGAAATAAATTAATTGCGTATGCGATTCGTGAATCAAATAATTTGTACACACTAATGTTTCGTACAATTCTTGCCCCGGAAGCAAATAAGGTTTCGCGTGTTGATTTAAAACTGTGGCACGAACGCCTTGGACACGTGAATGTCAAATCTCTGTGTGAGATGGTTAAGAAAAATTTCGTCGAAGGTGTTGACTTGTCCAATATGTATAACTTTTTCTGTGAAGGTTGTCAGTATGGAAAGCAAAATAAACTCTCGTTTCCTACCAACGTTCGAAAAAAAACTGTACCAGGTGAGTTTATTCATTGCGACCTAGGTGGTCCCATGAATACTTCATCAATTGGTGGAGCGAGGTATTATGTTTTATTTAAAGATAATGCTTCGGCCTTTCGTACAGTAATGTTTGTTAAACATAAGTCGGACAGTTTTGATTGTTTTAAGCAGTACGCAAACTTGTGCAAAAATAAATTCGGTAATATGATAAAAATTCTACGTTCGGACAACGGGACCGAATTTGTTAACGATGACTTTCGCGATTTCTTTTCAAGGCATGGAATTGAACACGAAACGACTGCGCCGTATACTCCAGAACAAAATTCCCGGTTGGAAAGAGAAAACAGAACAGTCGTAGAAAGCGCGCGTTCTATGTTGTACACAAGAGATTTACCGAAAAATCTTTGGGCTGAGGCAGTAAACACTGCTGTGTATATTTTGAATAGGACTTCCTCAACTCAAACTCCTGATTCAACACATTTTGAAATATGGTATGGAAGAAAGCCTACTCTTGATCATATTAGGTTGTTTGGTAGTGAAGCATTTGTATTTGTCCCGAAAGAAAAACGAACAAAGTTGGAAGCAAAAGGAAAGGAACTTGTTGTTGTCGGTTATGACAAGAATTCTACAAATTACAGGTTGTTTGATCCATTAACTAAGAAGATTACAATTTCCAGACACGTCATCTTCAACGAGAATGCTGAAATCAAACTTCCTAGGCAAAATATAGTTTTGGACCAACAAGAAATTCAAAATATGGATAATCTCAACATCGATGACCAGAACGAGATAATGCAACCAGATGAAAACAGACAGCCGCTCAAAGAAGTTGAAAAGGAAGAAAACATTAATCTGGAAGAAATTGATGCACGTGTTTTACGTCCAAGAGAAACATTACGTCCTCCCAATCGCTACGAAGCGAATTTTATCGAAGTAGATGTACCGCAGACTTTTAGTGATGCGATGAGCAGTCCTGATTCAAAACAGTGGAAAGTTGCTATTAACGAGGAAATAGATGCCTTGAATCAAAATGAAACGTGGGAGTTAGTCTCTCTTCCTCCTGATAAAAGAAGTATCAGTTCCAAATGGGTGTTTAAGGTAAAGAGACATCCTGATGGGAGCATTCAACGCTACAAGGCAAGAGTTGTGGCAAGAGGATTTTCCCAACTTCAAGGAATTGATTACGAAGAAACTTTTGCTCCAACTGCAAGATATGATACAATACGAGTTTTACTGGCGTTGTCTGTAGTGAAAAGTCTGAAAATCTTGCAGTTTGACATAAAAACAGCTTTCCTGCATGGAGAGCTAGACAAAGAAGTCTACATGGATGCTCCTGAGGGAGTAATGGAATCGACGAATCTTGTGTGTAAACTAAAAAAGGCTCTATATGGACTTAAGCAGGCTTCACGCTGCTGGAACTGAAAATTTGACAACTTTCTTCGCAATTTCAAATTTCAGCAATGTCAAGCTGATAAATGTGTCTACTTTGCTGAAATCGAGAAGAAAGCGGTGATTCTCGTTTTCTATGTCGACGATGGTCTCATCTTTGCAGAGGATGATAATACTCTATCAAAAGTTATCAATGAGTTTAAGTGTGTTTTTGAGGTGACTGTCAGCGAACCTGGATACTATCTAGGAATGGAGATTAAAATGGACTCAAAGGATGGATCAATTTTAATTCATGGAACCAGTTACATCGATTCTCTACTCAAGAGATTTAATTTGCAAAACGCGAACACCAACAGCATACCAGCTGATCCACATGTGGTGTTGACAAGTGCCAAAGAAGAAAGGGATGTCTCTTTTCAAAGTAAAGTACCGTACAGAGAAGCAATCGGTTCATTGATGTTCGCAGCCGTCACAACAAGACCGGGCAATATGTTTGCTGTCAATCTGTTAAGCAGATTTCAGACTAATTTTAATAATAGTCATTGGAATGCTGCAAAACGTGTCTTCAAATACTTGAAAGAAACACGTGAGTTTGGAATTAAATGTACAAATGAAAATGAAAATAGAACTCTCATCGGATATGCAGATGCTGATTACGCCAGTGATCCAGTAACCAGACGCTCAACGAATGGATATGTTTTCCTGATGTGTGGAGGTCCAATAACTTGGACATGTCAACGACAGAAATCTGTCTCTCTGTCGACAACTGAAGCTGAGTACGTGGCTGCATCCAACGCAACAAAAGAAGTAGTGTGGTTGAGACATCTGCTCTCAGAGTTAAGTGAAAATCAAATCAGTGCGACGACCTTGTGTGTTGATAATCAAAGTGCCATCAAGTTGATTAAAAATCCAGTTTTTCACAAGCGTTCGAAACACATTGATGTTTCTTATCACTTTGTAAGAGAAAAGTATGAGATGAATGTTATAGACATTAAGTATGTTCCTACAACAGAGCAATTAGCTCATGTGTTCACAAAAGCTCTACCTAAAGTCTCTTTTCAAAAGATTCGTTCTTTGTTAGGAATGACAAATCACTTATAATTTTATTTTGATTACGAATTATGTTGTGTCAGTTTATTGTTTCATGTCTGGAAATAGGTTCAGAATTAGTGGGAGTATTGAGAATAATTTGTCTGCCTATTTAATATAACTAGTGTTACCTAAAATATACTTCCCTGATCTAAGGGATACTGAGATACCTTAACTGCCCAGTGGGCACAAAACCATGAACATCCCAAGCACGTCCTTGGGACGTTCCTAGGACGTCCAATGTCAGTCCAAACAACGTCTCTGAGACGTCTAATGTCCTAAAGATGCCCTAAAGATGTCTTAAAGACATAGGACGTTTTCTGGACATCTTTCGGACTGACATTAGACGTCTTAAGAGCATCCCTAGGATGTCCAAAAGACATGTACCAAAAGACGTCTTAGGGACGTCCCGAAGACGTCTCTAGGACATCCTTAATTTTTTTGCCCACTGGGTGGCAACAGCCCTGACCTTGTCTCAGTTCTTGCTCTGCGCTGAAGCATGTGCGCGGTTAGTTAATTCTCGCACGTTCTGCTATGTGCATTTATACTTGTTCAGATTCTCTTGCTTTCCAATAAATACTAATTATTGAAGTCAAACCCTTTTATTTAATATTGTATTAACTTTTTAATGTATTTTTGCGTTTTATTTAGATTTAACTGTAAGATAAATACTCTAATGTACACACAATGTTTATATCTGCATTCGGTTTAACTTTGAAGCGACCTTGAACATTGACTTTGTAAACAAATATATGCATACGCTAAATTAAAACAGATCAGTTAGTAAGTGGCAAAGTGGCGAAGTTTTTGACAATTCCAATTATATTAAGATGAAAAATATACCGCAAGCTTTTCGAGGTAGAACACGAAACAGACGAGAGTAAATGGGCGCGAAATGTACGAAAAACTTGCAAAAATAAGGTAAATGTTTCAATAATTCTTCTATTTAAATAAGAGATTACTACTGTTATCTCAACTCCCAATAAATAAAGTGTAACAAAATTTCTACTTCGTTTATCTTACATGACAAAACTTTTTGTCAAATTATTTTTATTTAAATATTGATAGAGAACATAATAAATTAAGTTTTTGCAATTTACAAAATCAATTAAATAAATAATTTTCATTACTAGAATTTTATAGAATTAAGTTATACACAAGGAAAAAAGTAATATACAAAGCTAATAATTTTCTAGCTGTTTTTGCGTCAAAATTTAAAAAAATTCAAAATCAATCATTACAGAAAAATTAAGTACAGAATGTTAGTTTTATATTTATTTGTAGGGAGAATTAAAAATTGAATAAAATTCATGATTAAAAACTTGATGTTTTTTTATTTCATGAGAATTTTGTCAGCTTACTATCGTTAAATTGTTATTTACTAAGAAATTTAATTAATATCGTACTGTAAGCAACAACTCACTAGCGCGAGAACGTGTCACGGCGGCAAGCCCCAGAGTCCTATTGTACACTCGAAAGGTCCAGCGCTGACATTAATTCAAATCACAACTACTCCTAAACTATTGAATATTTCGATCTGAAACTTTCCCAAAAACTTTATCAAAGTTTTCTCCGCATTTTTGTCGCGAGAAGTCTTTCCTTGCTCAAGATTCCCTCGATAAACGAAACGCTGGAAGTTACAAAAGTCCGATTCCCGCTGAACATCGGAAAAAAATTATTAACAATTTTTCAAATTTTTTTTTTCGAATTCCTCTTATTCTATCAATCGAAGAATACCCTGGAGCGCATTTTCTGAACATTTTATTTAAAAATTCCAAAAACTGACGAACCGAGCGCGAGTTGAAGTAAAAAACGAATTAAAATTGACTTTTTTTTAAAAGTCAGTTTTTTGGCTTCAATTTATAAACTAAAGAAGCCACAACTTTTTATCTGGAGGAAAAAAGATGCGCAATAAAATTTCACATCTAGACATATCCTTTAAAAATTAAAATTCGAAACTTTTGTTTTAAGCCTCCAGGGGACTTTGTTTTTCGCACGAGAAAATTTTATGCGCCCTTATTGCAACCGGACACTCAATTTCCGACGGTAGTGTACATGAATTGATTTAAATATTCTTAAAAATAATGTATTTTCGATAATATTTGGTAAAATATTACAATTTATATTTTCTTGAACAAATTACATGAACAAATTCCAAATTTTTGAAATACAAGTCGAATGAATTCGTTCCTTCCATTCAAATAACTTGAGATTAAGTTGAAAATCTAAATTAGTTAAAAATATTAATAAATATTTTTATAAACAATTTTTCATAGTTAAGTATTAATCATAAAATATTCCAGGAATTTTCACTAAGTTAATCTTGGCATGCAGTGTTATTATTCATTCTCAAGCAATTTTGATTTAGAAACTAATTTTTTTCTACGTGTAACTGCCCAAAATTTTTTATTTATTTATCTAAACTGGTTCTGAACATTTGAATTGTTATATTTGATCAAATATTATCAAAGATATATTATTTTTAATAAGATTTGCATCAATTCGGAAAATTAAGGGAAATCCAACCTTGAAAATACGTAAAATTACAATATTTTGCTACAAACACTATTTCTTTTTTCTAATGTGTCCCCTAAGGGTTTACATTTTTCTTGTATCTCTTCCCTATTCCTTCACGCACCCCCCACGCACTTACTTGGTGGTGAGAGGGGGACCTACAGTTTAAGGTGGGTTCCGAACCACCAAGAGCAACAGCTTTAAGTACTTAGAGAACCTTTTTCTCTAGAGGTACCGGTCCCACGACTCTCCGGAGGTGAACAACTCCCTTGCTTGGCTAGTGTTCACCGCATGGGCCGCCGAGGCTCTTCCAGAGTGCGAGGCGGGAATCCAACCCGCAAGCCGACGGTGTGGGTCTAAAGCCTACGCCTTAGCCCCCACGACCATCGTCCCACTTACAAACACTATTTAAACAATGGTTATTCTTAATTTTTTAAATCAATTTCTAAATTAGTAGCGCGTAAATTTGATAAATTTCAAATTCTGTGTGCGCGAAACTGATTTCTTTTAGATGGTGAAATTATTTTATTTTGAATTAAAAGCATTATTAGTTAAATAATTTTAAATGCATGGAAAATGTTCCAAGACAAATTATTGCGAATTGATATATTAAAACTTGTTGTCAAATATCACTTTTAAAACATTAAAAATGGTAAAATTCGGCAACACTGTAAAAACGTAGTATTTTTTTAGGGCTAGTTTCAGTTATTACAATAGGACCTAGATTCATTTGTTTTACATTGAGAATAACAGCATGAAGTTATTATATTAAAAAACAGGACACGAAAAAAATCATACCATAAAAAAAGAGATCTCTAGTTTTTACAGTGAAGTTTTCAATAGACCATTTTACCCATCGGAAAGTTTACTGCGCATGTGCAATGTACTTTCTGTTGTACCCAGTTGTTGCTATCATTTTTGCTCGTTGAATACAGTGAAAACAGTTTTCTTTAATTTTAAAACAATTCTGACTATTTATCGAAAAAAATTTCAAAGTCAAAATGAATGTCAATGAAAAAGGAAGTAAGGGAGCGTGTATGCGTTGTATGTATGGCTTATGTAAAAGCTATAGGTAGTAAAGCATACGAGGAACATAACCTCTTCTACTTCATACATTTCCCAAAACCTTGTTTACAATACAGAAGTGGTCGTATTAGGAGAGAAGACTTCAAGAAACATTTTGAAGAATGTAAAAATTGCTTGAAATGTAAAACCTCTCAATTTCGCCTCCTTTAAACTTAAACATGATCCTTCGTCAATTTGTGGATCGATGTCCCTTCTTTTTTGATATTTATTCCTTTATTCTGCTATTATATTGTTAAATATATATTAAATTATATTATGACAACTTATTATAATAAATTACAAGAACAATAATAATGTTGCATGCAAGCAACATTCAGCAGCATTCATTTGTGATAGATTTGGCATTTCCCGAAAATTTCGGCCTTGAAACAACACTACACACTATCTATTTTTGACCCTTTTCTTTCCAAAACACCACCAATTTTATTTAAAAAAAATTACAATACTCAAATCCTGTCTTTTACCTTCAATATTTATTGCAATCACAATAATATAATTAAAATTGAATAATATGAGAAACTTAACCTACAAACTTTTTCACAATTTCAGCTTTTTTACCACTATTAGGTCGCTTCCGGCAACTTAATCACCGTCGCAATGCACCAAAACTATGTTTTTCTATTTCTCACTTGCCCAATTTCGCATCCGGAACATCATCTTCATTTAATTTCACTTCGACAAAAGATACAATTGTATGCATTTTTACAAAATATGAACGCAACTTTCATACTACGTGGGATGCACATGGCAGCCGCACATGCGCAAATAAACTTCCGATAGTTAGGTAAAATGGTCTATGTCCAGTTTAAAAGTCTTCAAAAGTGAATAAATTTAAATTCGAAGCCTTCAAAATTAGAGTAATATATAGACAATCTATGAATGAGTATTGAATACAAAGGGTTCGATTCCCCAGCGGGGGCGATTTTGCAAAGCGTTTGAGCGTGCGATCATATGTACGTCTATGTGCGCGCAATTGTGTGATAATAATCATAAATTAAGTGCAGTAATCATATATAAAATAATTTTTTTCTTATCAAATCTTTTCTTATCAATTATTGAAGCTGTGCTTCAATTTAAAATAGTTAGAGCTAATGGTTTAGAGAGTTCTTCTAACGATCCACTTTCTTCCGTGCTTCATATTACGGTTGCATATGTCTGTTACTAAAAGCAAAAATCGTTCAAATTTAATAATCTTCAAAACTAAAAATTTTGAATGTAATATGGCTTATGTACTTCCTAGAATAGATCGTCCCACCAGCAGCGTAAGCACAAAGGAACAGTGCGCGGGTACTGATGGGAGTCTGGTGCGCAATATTATTAACTTATGTATTCTAATTGGAAATGGTTGACACGGCCTGGCTGTTTACTTTTGGATTCCCTTTACTTACGCCCAAGGCCACTGCAAGCTATGCCCAAAGCCGGTCATAATTTTAGATTCCAGTGTACCTATAAACGCCTGGAATGTGCATTTGGTTACTTAAATTTGCACATTGAATAAACAAATAGTGAGGCATAATAAAATTTCATTAAGGCAGTTCACCGTCAATATAATTTAAGAAATAGTAAGAGAAAAAGCGATTTCTTTCTGCCTATAAATATCTGCAATGTACATTTATTTATATAATTTGTTTATAAAATAAACGATTGACAAAGCTTGACAACATTTTCATATAGAACATTATCAAACATATAATTTCAACAAGATCAGAAGAAACAAATGATTTCTTTTTGCCTAAAAACGACCAAAATATGCATTTTTTATATAATTTGTTTATAACATAAACAAATATTAATTCAAAGCAAATTTTTTCCGAAAATATCATTAGCAATATAATTTCAGGAAGGTCAGAAGGAAAAACTACTTTTTTAACTTAAAAACGCCACAAATGTGCATTGTTTTATATAATTTGTTCATATAAAGAACAAATATTAATGCATAGCAAAATTTTTTCAGAAAACATCATTAACAATATAATTCCAGAAGGATCAGAAGAAAAACCAATATCTTCCGCTTAAACGCGTCTAAAATGCGCATTTGTTCATATAATTTGTTGATAAAAGGAACAAATATTGATGCATGACGACATTTTTTCGCTGTTTGCATTAACATAAAAATTAAATAAACAAAAAAATGAAAAATCTATCCTCAAATAATTGCGTTCGAAATGTCATTTTGAACCACGTTTTTTTATTTCGCCCGACTGTGCCCGGTGCGAACTCACAGTCGTTTTTCATACGCATACGCAAAATCTGATACCGTAAAAAAAAGAGGTCTTTATTTTTTACAAAGGAAAAAGCTGGGCTTATTTTTGAAGTTTCTCACTCTTTTCAGGTCTACATTGAAGCCGTTGCCGAGGCGACCTGATGGAAAAACTCCATTGAAGACCTATCTAGCTAAAAAATTATAAATTTCAATTTTGGTCAGTACCTTGAGCAAAATGGGGCTAGCTATTACGTATGTATTATTTGACCAGAGAGGAACCGAGTGGCCGTTCATCGTAATATCCAACGGAGTCTGTCTTTCTTATTCTTCCGGCCCATCTCCCTTGATATTTGTCTTGTCCGGCTACTTTTCCGGCCAATCTAGTCGAATAGGTTTGGGACTTACCCCGTCCCTTATCCAAGGTAGCAGACTTTCCTGAATGGGCTACTTGCGTTTACCTGCAAGCGTACCCTTTCTTTGTTACGCTATTAACTGACTGTATAGTGCATAGAAAGAATATATTAACCATTTGTTAATTGTTTAAACAAATATTACTTGCTTCAACAAGTATTTTTCCAAAAATATTTATTTAATCGTATATTCTGAATTAAACATAATATTGAATGGTTTCGAGGAGTAGCAAATTCTGTTTAAAACGTCGTGTCATTCTTTAAACAATATTTAGTCGTTCAAAAATATAAAGAAAGCAATACAAAATACACTTTTACAATTTGAATTTTATTGTCCATACTCAATTTGAAGGAAATTTAAAGAAAAAAAAACAATAATTAATTATATAAACAATAACATAAAGTTCTTAGCAGAATTTACTACTCCTCGAAATCATTCAATATTATGTTTAATTCAGAAAATACGTTTTTAAAAGTATTTTTGGAAAAGTAATTGTTTCAACTAATTATATTTGTTTAAACAATTAAAAAATGGTTAATATGTTCTTTCGATACACTATAGAGTCAGAAAAATAATTATATGTATTTTATTTTATTTCATTTTTTTTAAGTTTTCGAAAGAAAACTGCTTAAGCAAATGAAAATTGTTTAAACAAATAAAAATGTATTAAACATTAGAAGATATGTATCAAAATTATATAATTATCAACAAAAAGTAGCATAGGATACCAATTTGAGAAAAAACTGGACATCTCTGGGTCAATTTTTAGAAATTTTGAGAATAAACAATAAGTAATTGTTTAAATAATTACATAATATTTTTAAAAAAATGTACTTCTCCAAAAAGTGACAAACTATTACATTTCAATCAGAAAATACGATTCTTTTTTACATTTTTTGGGAACACATAATTGTTTAAATAAGTTAAATTGCTTTAAACAATTAAAAATTGTTTAAAGAGTCATGGGAAACATTTAAATTGTCCATTAGTAATTATTTGTATGATAAAAACGACGGAAATTGCTAAAAAGTAACAATAACCAAAACAATTACCAAAAAAAGGTTTTTGATCATAAAATCAGATTTTAGGGGCGTATGAGAAATTTCGCATATGACACATATTCAGAAAGGTACCTGGAAAAATAAATTTTTGTCCTGGAAAATTTGGAAAGGTCCTGAAATTTTTGTTCGCAGAAACGCTAGACACCCCTGGGTTTTTTTCAAGTATTTTTCTTACATTCAGTATTTTACCTATGTTTGAGGTCATAAAAGGAGCTTTTATGATTAACAAAATTATTTAATAATTGTTTATATGTACAATTTCATGAGTGTTTTTTTTTGTTTCATGGTATGCCAATACATTATTTCTCAGGCGGATTGTATAGACGAAATTTTTGTCAATTTTCTATATGTCCCTGCAGATGAGTAGGTAAGCCGAGTCGGGAAACGAAAACGAAACGCTGGGTGTAATGAAAATAGTTGAAGATTGTCTGTCTCTCTCGTTGCAAAGTTTCTCTCTCTGACAGGTCAAAAATTCTACCAACAGAATACTACCGATTTTCGGGTAGGAGTTTGCACTTATATTTGGCAGGGGGCACTAGACTGTATTTCTGATTTTGTTATAGACGTCGCTGCAGTCATTTATGCCCTCAGTCAAACCTACCGTTTCACCTTAAGTATGTTTCTATCAGTTTCAGTTTGCTGAAACTTCGTTCGCCACAAGCTACAGTCACAGGTAATGTCAGAACAATGCTCATGGCTATATCAATGTTCGGACACGTTTCCGCCAAGGAATATTCATGAAGTGCCTGAAGTAAGTCCAACGAAGCTGTTGATCCTGACTCAGCGAAAAGTGTACCTGCTTGAAATTTTACCGTTTCCAATTCACTGATAAATTCTGCCTGATTTGTGTCGTTTTCATACTTGATAGCCAAATCTTTGGCTTGTTTTCTCAGGCTTTCAGGATCAGTATTCTTTAAACTGCGATTTGACAGAAATCCGAAATCTGCCGCGATAAGGTTCAGCTTCTCAAATCTCCATTTGAAATGAGTTATTAAAGTGTCTATTACTTCAAGCATTCCATTCTTGAATTTTTGTTTTGGTGTT
Source organism: Andricus coriarius (assembly GCA_932066315.1). Lineage (NCBI taxonomy): Eukaryota > Metazoa > Arthropoda > Insecta > Hymenoptera > Cynipidae > Andricus > Andricus coriarius. The sequence continues at coordinate 13,406 of CAKNWT010195893.1, forward strand.
ATGTTGTCACCTGCGTCCAAACTTTCATCTATGTTTTGTCTTTTGACACATCGTCTCTTTTTCTGAGCATTATCATTTTCTATTTCAATGGTTGTAGCTACATTTTCCGCTACATCAAAGACTTTCTTCACGAAATCTTCATCTCGGATGCTTTGAATCTGTTTTTGTGAGTCCTTCTACCATTTTGGATGCTCTATCTACCTAATTTTTATCTACGAAATTTGGGACATGTGTTCCTGATGCGAAAAATATGGAGTGCAGCCAAAAACAATAGAATAATATTTGGCGGACTTCACTTTGTCAAGAATTTGTTTTCTAACAGCAGCCGCCATTAACTCAACGATTTCGTTTTGAATCAATGGAGAAAAATAAGTCACGCTTCCCTTTC
>CAKNWT010195896.1:0-11296 GCA_932066315.1 Andricus coriarius
ATTATTTACCAATTTTAATTCTACTTTGCATTCAATAAATCTATTTTATTAAAGAGATAGTGTGACTTACTAATTGCTTGAAAATTGACGTTGTAAAAGAAAAATTATGCTGAAAACCTCACCAGGGGGGCAAGCCCGACGAAAATAATAGTTAAAAAGTTCTTAGGTTATGATAAGTGATCGGTAATGTAGAAGAGCCACTCATCTTCTGGGCTACATGCAAGAAACTATTGAATATTATTATTTTCAATCCGTTCGGTACGGTAGAAACCATTGCCCGTAGCCGTATCTAGTGAAATGTCAACGAATAAGAGGTTATATTACAGCTATCACTATTCTGATTAAAAATAACTTATTCTTCTTGCTGGATATGTTTAAAGGTATTTTTTCCAGTACATAAAATACCACAGACGCGAACCATTATGTTTTCCCATCTTCAAATGTTTTGATTTTTATAAAAAGCTGCAGTCGGCTTTGGCCTCCGGTGTGGGGCAAAGCCGACGAAATACAGCTTGTTAGAAATAATTAAATTATTAAATCATTGTTTTATTCATGTAATAATTACTTATAGAAATATGATATACAATAATGTAGGAGTCGAAATAAAGAAAAAAATCGATCAATTCTACATCTTATTAATTTCAAAAAAATCATTGACTGTTAACTGGTCGGCGCTGCCACTCCTTACCCTACAAGCTTATCTTTTGATGAAAAATGCAAATAACTGTTTGGTTAAAAATTCAGCTGTTGTGGTTAAAAATTCATTTGATTTGATTGAGGATTTTACTGTTCTTTCAAAAAATTAGTTATTTTTTATTCAATTCAGCTGTTTTTGATTAAAAATGAAAATATTTTCTTGCTTAAAATATCAACTATTACATTTTGTGTTGAGAACTCATCATTTTTTTTTTGAAAATTTAACTACTTGTTTGAAAATTGAACTAGTTTGTTGATTAATAAAAAATAGGATTCAATTTTCATCTAAAAAAAAAATGCAAACCAAAAAAAGTAATTTTTCACCAAAAAGTCGTCATATTTGAAAAAATATAACAATTTATATTTTCATACACAAATTAGAGCACAATTTCCAAATGTTGGAAGTTCAAGTACAACAAATTTGTTCCTTCCATTCAAATAGCTTGAGATTAAGTTGAAAGTCTCAGTTAGTGACAAATATCAATAAAAATGTATCAATAAATATTGTTAAAAACCATTTATCATAGTTAAGGTATCAATTATAAAATATTCCATGAATTTTCACTTAGTGAATTTTGTTCAGTTTTTTCACTGCAGTGTTATTGTTCATTCTGAAGATATTTTGATTTAGAAACCGATTTTTCCTAAGTGTAACTGCCCAGAATTTCTTATTTGTTTATCTAAATTGTTTCTAAACATGTAAATTTTTATATATGAACAAATATCATCAAAGATATATTAATTTTACTAAGATATGCATCAATTCAGAAAAATAAGGTAAGTCCAACCTTGAAAATACGTCAAATTAAAATGTTTTGCTACAAACACTATTTACAGTAATGGTTTTTCTTAACTTTTCAATTATTTTTGTGATTGATTCTTACTTTAAAATGAATTATATGTAAAATACTAGCGTCTAAATTTTATTAATTTTAAATTCTGTGTGTGTGTGAAACTCAATTCCTTTATATGATAAAATTATTTAATTCAAGTTAAAAGCATTAATATTCTAATAAATTAAAAATTTTAGTCAAATCTCACTTTTCAAACGTTAAAAATGGTAAAATTTGCGAAGTTTTCAATGTTTAGTTCAAAAGTCTTCAAAACTGAATAAATTAAAATTCTAAGCCTTGCAAACTAAAGTAATATCTAGGCAATCTATGCATGTGTATTGAATACAAAGGGATTAGAAGTACAATGGATACTAATTTCAGGTAATTGCCTGATTCGCACCCGCTGGCCTGCTAAGTACACCCCCACTATTGCGCTAATCGAGTTATAAACCCTTTGTATTTAATACTCATTCATAGATTGCCTACATATTAATCTAATTTGGAAGGCTTAAAATAGAAAGTTATTCAGTTTTGAAGACTTTTCAACTGGACATGGAAGACTTCGCAAATGTTACCTTTCTGAACGATTAAAAACTGAGATTTTACTGCAATTTTTTAAGTATCAATTTGCAATAATTCGTCTAGGGCCATTTTCTATCAATTTGAAATAATTTAAATACTAGTGCTTTTAATTTGAATTAAATAATTTAATCATCTAAAGGAATTCAGTTTCACATACACAGAATTTAAAATATATAAAATTTATACGTTAGTATCTTACATATTATTCATTTTAAAGTAAGAATCAATCACAAAAATTAAATAGTTAAGAATAAACATTATTGTAAATAGTGTTTGTAGAAAAACATTTTAATTTGACGTATTTTCGAGGTTGTACTTCCAATAATTTTCTGAATTGATACAAATCTTACTAAAAATAATATATCTTTGATGATATTTGGTCAAATATAACAATCTAAATGTTTATAAACAGATTTCAACAAAAAAATATGAGTTCTCAACGAGAAATTTCATAGTTCTTATTTTAAGCAAGAAAAGATTTTTATTTTCGACGGAAACAAAATAATTTTTTAACAAAAAGTTGCATTTTCAAGCAAAAAAGAATTAATTTATACAGAAAGAAATGCGACTTTCATGTTGGTGGCGGAAGTGAGAACGTGTTCAGTGACAGGTGGTGAGAGGATTTTACAGGATTTGTGTGGAAGGTGTGAGTGGAGTGTGAGGGTGGAAGCCTAGGAGTTGAGTAGGTACGTGTAGGGTGAATTGAGGAGATAAAAAGTGATTTTCAGCGTGGGTGTGAGGTGGGATTTAGCTACTTAGAGAAAGTGAGGTTAGGTTGACAAGGAGTCGGGGGAGTTTGTTGTCAGGAGCCTGGGACATTCGAGGGGTGAAGGGTGGGTCACGCAGAGTTGAGGGATCTCAAGGGAGAGAAAGGGGTGTATGCAAGGGCTCTGAGAAATTGAAAAAAAATGTAAATAAAGTGAAAATTTGGCGGCACTATTCTTCAGAGACATCTGTCGGTTGCGGAGGGGACTGCATGGAGAGATCCTAGTTACCGACGCCAGAACGGGAGGTGGGCAGTGAGAGTGCTGGCAGTGCTGGTAGTGAAATCGACGGGGAGGAAAGTTTTCAACGAGATACGACGGCCAACATTACATCGTGGGGTTTCGAGCGGCGCAGCGGGGAGAGTGAGAAAACGGAACGGTGCGAACGAAGGAAGTGAGAAGGTAAGAGAGAGATCGTCAAGCGCTGAGGGAGGACGTAAGGGGTACTAAGGAGCAGATGGAAGGCATGAGGGAGGACTTGAGAATAAGAGATGACAAATGGGAAAAGGAGATGAAAGAGCTGAGGGAGAGGGTAGAAGGGTTAGAGAAGGGTAGGAAAGAAAAAGACGTTAAAATCAGGCAGATGGAAGAGGAGATGATGGGGTGGAAGGAAAGGATGGAGAAAATACTTGAAAAGGTGGAGGGCAGGGCGGAAATGGAATGAAAAGGAGGAGAGGACGGATAGGGAAAGGATAAGGGCAATGGAGATTAGAATGGAGAGAAGAGAGAAGGCAGACAGGAGAAATAATATTGTCATAACAGGGTTGATGCTAAAGAGTGGTGAAGAAAGGGAGGGCGTGGAAACGCTGCTACAGAGCATAGGGTGGGTCAAAGGGATGATAGGGAAAGCTAAGCTGGAGGGGAGGAAGGAGGAGAAAAGCGCGGTTGTGGAGTTGGAGAGCTGTGAAGAAAAGTTGGTGGTAATGCGAAATAAGAATATGGTAAAGGATAAGGGAGTTTTCATCGATCACGATTTGACGATGAAGGAAAGGGATGTGCAGAGAATGCTGTACGACAGGGTTACGAGAGAGAGGAGTGAAGGGAGATCGGCGAAGGTAGGATATCAGAAAATAAGAATAGAAGAGAAAATGTGGGTGTAGGACGAGGAGAAAGAGGTGTTGAAGGAAGTGCAGGAGAAATTGTTTTGTAGGAAGTAGGGAAGTGGGGGTAATGCAGGGTAGAGGAGTAGTGAAGCTGATGTACTGGAACGTAGCAGGCCAAAAGAAGAAGGATGAGGAGTTCTGGAGGTATATCCAAGAGTTTGATGTTATGGGAAAGGTAGAGACGTGGGTAGAAAGAAAGGAATGGGATAGAGTAGAGCCAAAGCTGCCATGGGGGTATAGGTGGAGACTTCAGGAGGCGGTCAGAGTGAAGAAGAAAGGAAGAGCTAGTAAGGGAATTGTAACGGGTGCTAGAGAAGGATTAGAAGAAGTAGTTCATGGAAAGGAAGATAACATCGCACCCCAGCAGAAGAGCAAGACCCCTTACCTTGCAGTAATCCACTAGTGTACGTACCTCCACTAGTGGGTTGGTATCGCTGTCATATGGAAAGTAGGCCGATCCCACGACTAGCTTCTCTATTTCTTTAAGATCTGTGGCTATCACCATCAGGTCTCTCGAAAATACTCTAGCAGCTGGACAACGTTGACTCTCTTCGCCAGTATGCAGGTTCTTGGGTTGGCCTTCAGACAAGGAAGAATATAAGGCGCCCAGTAGACGGCAAGATGTATATACACGCATATTTCTTGATCTATTATTAGGTTTTAGTTTAAAAGAAGGTAGTTTCATCAAAAAATACTGCAGATATATAAGTTGTGCAAGAAATTTTGATAGAAACATTGTGATTCCGTTTTTTCTGTTTTTAACCCTTAAAGTTAGACAAACCGCTTCCACAACCCATCGCCATGGTCGACATATGCTTTGCACGGCGTTCTTGAACGGGAGTTAAATAAAATTTTCATGAACGTCTCAGATCTTTGCAGGATCTTTGAGTAGAACATAATTCGGGATGTTTTGGACAAAAATTGAAATATTTCGTCGATATCCGCCAAAATAAAACTGGTTTAAAGATTTTTTATACCATTTCTCACTAATTTTGTAACTAAAGCAGCTTTCAAATACTTTTTTTCAAAGTTACGTATAAGCGAATCTCTACATTAATTTGTTGGGTCAAAGCACTTGAAATAAAAAAATGTTTCCCGCTTATCCGAAGTCGATATTTAATTTCAAGACAGCTACATAATTTTTTTAAAGTCAAAAAATGGTCTGGTCTTACGCAGTGTTCAAAAAATTCGTACAATTTTTTAAAAGAAGCTAACGAAACCAGATAAGCGGAAAAATTTGGTTTGGATCAAGTACTTTTGGCGAAAAAAAACATGTCGATGGAATGCACATTTCTTTCTAATTCAAATTTAATTGATACAGTCGCTATACGAAAATCTCGTTTTACCTGCCTTCTTCTCGGACACTTTTTGAACGACTGCAGCTTAAAAATTCTCGCATTTAGTTATAATGAAAATCATCTCTCCTGTTCAAACAAAACTAAAAATAAAAAAAGATAAACATAAATTATCAAAAACCAGTGATGTACTTGTCTTTGGGTGAAGACGCGGCCACTCTTGCTAATCAATTTTAACCTTATAATTGTCCATTGAGCCGCCAACTTAGTCCTGCTGCAGCTAAGGTGTAGTGTGTCTGCTTATTAACGCTGCCGCGCACATGTAAACAATAAAAAAATCGTATTCAAATCACTCGCCTCGCTACATGCACTTGGATTCAGTACTGGGGCAGTACTGCTCCTCATTTACAACTGGCGCAGTACTATGCCGTTCGTAAGATCCGGCATAGGTCCGACTTTTCCTCCTAGGTATGTGCATTTTTTAAATAAATAAATATTGTATTAGATTTATAAATTATAGGGAAAAAAAAGAATTTGGGTAACTTATATGAACATTTTATTATTAATGTATTGAACAGAAACATATTTTGACCGATTTCATATGAAATCTGTCTTGGAAGACATTTAAATGATATTAACATTCTTTTTCAAAGTACGTGCTTACGCTAAATCAGTCATAGAGTTTTCAGTAACTTCAAAAATATTAAAGATTATCATGTTCAAGTGATAGCATTAATAACATTATATTATATAACATTATTATTCTTGGAATTATTTACTCATATCAAATTAGTACACACTACCGCTGTGCAAATTTGCATCGATTACACAGCCAAACAAAAAAAGTATACGGAGCCCAAAAAAACTTTGAATTTTTGTTTTAGGTAAAATTTTTGCAACTTGGCTGCTAAACATCTGAAATCGTTTTTAGGGTCAAAGTCAAATACAGAAAAAACTGGTAAGCAGAAAACGGTATAGATTAGAATGAAATGTCAAGACTCCAAATCAGAGTTGGTATCAATGTAGTCACCGCTGCCGATAATGGGCTCGTTCAGTGCCTTTTCTGGAATAGGCTTCAGCATCTCTGCTGGATCGAGGTTCTCTGCATTGAGTAAGTCTTTGTCATCAGTTTATTTTTCGAATTTTCAACCACTCTAAAGTAAATTTGGCTCCCCCCCCCCCCTCAACGGGATAATCAAAGTAGTTCAATTATATGTATACAATTTTTCTTCTGTTTGAAATATCCAAGTTAAAATAATTAAAATAATTGAATGGAGAAAAATTGTAGGTTGTAGAGATATCAACCTCCCCGCCCCCTTTAGCAACGCATCATCATTACATGGCGGGCGGGAGACTAAATTCCTTTCGAACCATTAGAGAAAATTAAAAATTCCCTCGGGCACTTCGAAATACTTTTTAAAATCATCAGAATTGTATATAAATTGAATTATTTTCGTTTATTTGCAGCAAAAATGGTCGAATACTCATCTTTTGATTCGACTTGGATTCTGCCTTATTCTTCAGAAATTCTTGTTAATTTTTTAATTGTTTTTTGAAACAGAACCTAAATAGAGAATTCACGGAAAAACAATGATAAAAAAATAGTTCAAAAAGACCGGTTCACTGGGAAAATAATATTTTACTTTTTAACATTTAAGAGACGGGTCTACTTACAACGGCCCGTTGAGTTAGACTGGCATCACCATTGTCATGTGACGCGTGTGTCTATTGGAGAAATAGACAAAAAAGGGGCAGATTAGAAGGAATTGATATAATCGAAAATAAAGCGTGTAAGTATGGAATTAAAAATAGCCATAAGAAAAAAGTTGAAATTTCCAAACTTATGTTGCACTCGGAGGAATAGAAACCATGTAAGTGCACGCATTTTGTGGACGGATTAGAAAGAATTAGATTAATCGAAAATACATCATGTAAGTATGGAATTAAAACTAACCATGAGAAGTGTGTCTACTGCTCGCATTAAGAGGAATTAAAAAAATGGAAAATATGTTCTCCTCCATGGAACACAACACAAGTGGCAATCGTTAAGGAAATAGAAAAGAATTGGTTTCGGAGATAAACCTATTCTTTCGTTGGACACTTCTTCGGATGTAAAATTAGCACATATAAGAAAACTAAATAATGCTAATGCTTTCGTTTAAATCTGAAAGTATTAATTTTTTCCTATTCTTCTCTTCTTACCGGGTAATAACCTCACTACATTACTTATTCGTTGACGTGTGAATTCAAACTCTTCTCACTTTAATGTTCTCTGTGACGAGATGGAGATAGAGTTAAATATTAATTTATATTGTATTATTCACTAACAAAATATTTTTGAAAGGAAAATATTTAAATCTTACTATAGTCTAAGATTAACTACACCTTATTATCATATAAACAAGAAAATATATTCTTATGGTAAGAGGGCCTCCATCGTACATTAGGAATATATTATTGGCGCTTATTTAAGTTGAGAATATTCTTAAACTTTGTGGGAAATTCCAAAAATTAGAATATCGTTTTGTCGGTGTTGCCACGTCTAGAGAACTGGTTAAACCTCAAGATAGAAAGCATGTACAACAATTTTGAACTGAGTAAAGTCCTTTCCTATTTTGTTTGACTTTTACAAATAAGGCTAAAGAATTTTAACATTTTTTCATCAAGAGCAAAAAGAAGCCTTCTTCTTATATTTGTATCAAAAAACGAAAAGCAAAATGATAATAATAATATCCTTCAAGTTCAGAAAAGAACGAAACTTTTTCATGGCTCTGAATTGCAGCGAGCTTTTTCAAAATTTTTGTTCATTTTCATAAATACAGACAACTTCTAGTTTCACAAGTTATTGATATCAAATAAGGTTGAGCGTTTCTTCTAACATGTCTTACTTTCCGAGGAAAAATGAAATATCTTCCAATTTTATTTTTAAAAAGAGAACGAAAGTTTTGCATTTTTTATCTCGTTTTCCTCACAATAATTTGAGGGTTACGTCTTTTGAAACGTCAAGAACAACATTTTTTGTTATCAGTGCAGAATGACTCACCAATATGAAAAATAACATAATGAAGAATATATTTAAATAATTATCAATGGGGAAACTGTACATTGACCATGTTTAGTCTTTCGTTTATAAACTCCCATCTAGAAGAATAAAGGTTAGGAGTGCTACACATTTTTTATTATAAGATAAGCTTACATACGTTTTATAAACAATAAATCAAAATGATATTAACAATAAGTACATTTTATTATTTTCCAAAAGAGTTATAATAATTCCACATTAAAATAATATCATTACTCTAAACCTGCTAAACATTCATTCTGTCAGAACAAACCTAACCTGAAAACTGGTAAAAATTGTTTAAGAAACCATTATTCTAAAATAACTCTAAAATATAGGATAATTATCAGAATAAAACTTTTGTATGCATATTTGAAACGAAATATTATTACTTTGAGTAAATATTTCTTACCTTCTAACTGAAACCGGTACTTTGCTACAACAAAATCCACATTGTATGTTAAGATTCTCAGAGCAACACAAACCACAAACTTGTGCGCCAAGTTACCCGCCGATTGTAGTCACGAATGTGCCGTATCAGTCGCATGTTTTTTACTTGTTTTTAGCTACTCTGACAATACAAGCGAAAGAACAAAACTAACTTTCCATCATAAAAATCAGGCAAATAATTTAATCATCCCAATTTTCTGATGGTGTAACGTTCAAAACATATATACATGTAATGAAACTACCTCCACGATCAGAAAATGCGTTATGGGCCCTGGAAATCGATCGTAAATCGCAAAAATGGGATTCAGGCCGAACGGTGAAGCCACTTTGTCTGACTTTTTGGATACAGAGTCTAAAGAGTACAGAGACTCTCGGAACAGCTCGATTTTTTCGAAAAAAAAATTTCTCTCATGCAAAAATTAAAATAAATAAATTGTCGTTGAGCGCATCGTTGTAGTAATGTATTCTACTATTTAGCGAAGGAGGGAGTGGTTTAGGACGTTATTTTTCTCGGGGTTTTCTTTGCGCACTACAAGCGAGAACAGGGAAAACTACCACCCGTTATGACTCGAGTCTGCAGTTAATGAAATTCCGACTGTGACCAACAATCATGCATTCAGGGGCGAACACACCATATACGAAAAGTAGGGGCCCCTACCGAAATGAGTGGGTGAACTCCCAAAAGGTTGGGCGGGTGTAGGAGGTTGGGGGTGGATAATATCATTAAATGCAGACTAAGAAATAAAACTGTCAGCAATATAATGTCTTATAATCAATTGGCCCCCGAATTCATGCATGCAATATTCACGCCGACTCAGTGTAACTGTACATGTTATGAATTAATGACGGACTGGCGTGGGATAGCGAAGGAACCATGCTCGGTCATGTCAAAGTCGACGAAAAGGAGAAAGACAACTTACCATCGTTATTATTAACGGCTAAATACCTTTTAACGATTGAGTCAGCCATACGAGTCCCCGAAGATATCCATTGAAGTACTTCCTTTGTGTCTAAAAAAAGGATTTAGTTGTTGGAGAACATTGGCACAGATGTAGCCTCCGGAAGCTACGACCACGATCGTTCACCGAACGATCGATCCCGACGCGACCGGAGGTGATACGTCATCCGACTCGTCACTTCCCGCAACACCAGAAGACGATCGAGTCGGGAAAGCACTAAACCATTAATTTGGGCTTGAAGAGCCACTGACTTTAATTCACGGATCTGAACGCCCGAGGTCTCTTGAAGACGCACAACTGATTACTTATTGTTGCAACCCCGAAAATTAGCCACACCAGCCTACACCTTGACAGCGACCCTGGGAGAGCAGCAAAAGGGTCCGAGTCAGCTCGACAAAAGCATCCCCACGCTACTAACTGAGTTCCCACGCTACGAAAAGGCAGTACGCGAAACTCACAAACAGAGGGAAAACCATGAGGAGAATAAGCACCGGGCGGAGACCAAGCTATCGTCAATAAAACCCGAAGGTCAATCAAAAGAGAAAAAATAACATCAAATAAATTATTAACAGTACACTTTTCGGCAACTTACTTCGGAAGTTGCTAAATTAAATGACAATATACAAGGTCTCTGTATAAAAAGGCAGATTATACAAGCATGCAAGATAACAATAATCTGTGTCGCTCAATTTCCTCCGAAAAATAACAGATTTATTCGCATTGTACACAAAATTTGCATGTTTGCACAACTCAGAGGCTGTCAACAATAACCGGTTATAGAATTTTGTTTGACCTGATAGCTTGTACAAACAGGTTTCAAATTTTAATTCTTAAAACATATATTCCAATAGGAAATTTAACTGCGCATCTTTTCCTCATGAAAAAACTTATAGCACGTGTATTTCTTGAAATAAAGAAGAACAGCTGCTAATTTTTTCTACCAAATGGCCTTCTTTTAGCTAATTTGACTGTATTCTATATACACTTGTAAGTGATTTTGTCCGAAACAAGAACTGTAAATCGTTTTGCGACTGATGTTTTACTTCACAATGTTACTTTTAGGCGAATACTGCATTTCTTACGAGCAGTTTATCATTACATTCTGAAATGTTCCATTCACGCATCATGAAGGAAATGGTGTACAATTGTCCGCGGATTACAAATTATTACAAGATTGTTTGATTACAAGATTGTTTAACTGATTTACATTTTTCAAGAAAAAACACAATTTTTGAACAAAAGAAATTAATTTTAAACCAAACTATTGAATTTTCAAGAAAGAAGATTATTTATTTTTTAAAAAGAAAGACGACTTTTTAACAAAAATGTATGAATTAAAAACTATTATAATTATCATGTTGATTGCAAGCGGTTTATCCTATAAAACAAGTGCAAGAGGCACAAAAGTTTAATTTTTGCTGAGCGAGCTGAAGGTGCTCTCATAAATTTGAATTGTTAATAAACAATTAAACGGTTCACAAAAAAACTGACCAAGATTTCGAAAACCGAACCAAGATATTCGTAATCAGCGGACAATTGTATACCATTTCCTT
>CAKNWT010195898.1:0-16044 GCA_932066315.1 Andricus coriarius
GTTCGTATTTCAAAACGCTATCAAAGACCGTCTGGTAATATTTAAAGAAACGACATGGCAGTTCGCATATGGCACCTGAAATCATGAAAAACTGCGTTTAATGAGTATTATTGACGTGTAGCAAATATGAAAAAAGTATTTTTCCACCTAAAATTAATTTACCAATATGTTTTTGGGCTCTCTAAACTCGAATCTAATATTAGTTAAACCCTATCTGGTCACTGTTCAACCCTAACCTCAAAAAATATTTCAAATAGTCGAAGTAACACTGTTTTGCGATGAGTAATGTATTAAACCACCTTATCATGATGGTTTCGGGGTCGCTGAATCCGAATCCAATGTTAGTTAAGCTAAATTAGTTATATATTCTTAATAAATATTTTTAAAAAAGCATTAATAAAACTTGAAAAATCCACCATTGTGCTTCTATTCAAGTTACTGGATTACTGTTCTATGATCAACTTTAGATTTATTGCACAACATTGTACGCAGTGGACAAATGATTTTTTTAAACTCAGAATACTTGTTTGAATATAATCAACATCTAAAAAAATGTTAATTGGTTTATTAATTAAAAAATCGAGCCCGCAGCAACATGTACACATTTATTACGGGGGCGCTTATTACTGCGTTCCGAAATTCAAGCCATATGTACCTAATACTGCGGTGCTGTCAACATGTGAACCTAACCTTCGCTTTAAGTTTTTGATTTGAACACAACGCCAGACGCTTTGAAATGATAGTTTAATTATTTTGATTTAATTTGTTCTTAAAAGATGGCAACAGCGAAAAAAAAGTGAAAAAGAAGGAACCAAAGAGAATGCCAAAAACTAAATCTTTAAAAAGATGTTCATACGGATATGAAAATTTGCTGCTTGCCGTGAAAGAGGTTATTGAAGGAGAAAATTTTGCAGCTGTATCACGAAAATATTTGATACCAGAATCAACAATAAGAGCCCGTTGTAAAGGAAAATATGCAGACGAAAACACTGGACCGAATACAATTTTATCTAAAGAAGAAGAGAGTCTTGTGAAATGGATTTTCATTTGTGCTAATCGAGGATTTCCTGTAACTTGTGAAGTTGCATTTTTTTTAAATAAAAAAGTTATTTCTTTGAGAGATATTTAACCTACAATTGTTCATTTATGATTTATATGCTTGTAAATAAATCAAATTTACATCTACAGTAATAGGTACCTCAGTTCGCAGTAATACGTACACGGCCTTTTTTCAACCGCAATAATGGGTACAATATGTTCTTTTTAAATTTTTTACATTTTCAATTCATTATGTTAGGTTCTCGTACTTCCCGATTTTTTTAAATGCACAAAATGCATTATTCTTTAGGTCGAAATAGAAGAACCATATTATTTCAATATAAAATAGGTGAAAAATTTAATTGAAGTGAGGTTAAACCATGAAACCGTAGTAATTGGGACACTCACCCTAATTCTATTTCGTTGAAAATTTAATTATTTACTTGAAAGTTAAATTATTTTTCCAAAGTCATCTTTTCTAGTCGGAAATTGAACTGTTTTATTAAACATTTGTCTGTTTGGACAGAAAGTTCGACCTTTTGTATAAAAATAATTCTATTTCGTTGAAAATTTAATTATTATCTTAACATTTAAATTATTTTCCTAAAAACTCATCTTTGCCTGTCGGAAAATCATCTGTTTTATTAAACATTTGTCTGTTTGGACAGAAAGTTTGTTCTTTTGAATTAAAAATTCATCTATTATATTTCTTACCCAGAATTCCTCCCTTTTGGTTAAAAATGATTCTATTTGGTTGGAACTTTAATTCTTTTCTTGAAATTAAAACTATTTTCCTAAAAAGTCATATTTTTTGGTCGAAAATTCAACTGCTTTATTAAACATTCGTCTATACGGACAGAAAGTACGATCTTCTGAATTAATAACTCATCTTTTTTATTTTTTACCCAGAATTTCTCTCTTTCGGGGTAGCACTCACTACGGTTCGATTTTGCCGAGTCATGAATCAAACGGCGTGGCTGCCGCGATCTTGAAAAAGTGCGCAAATACGGAATTTCACTGCTATCTTTTCAATTTGTGGGTTTAAGCACTCGCAGTTTCCACACTTCGACCCCTAGAAAACAATCAATCCCACTTCTGATATGTTAGGTGGTCGAATTTATTATAGAAAACCGATCATAAGCTATCTTTAGTGGAGGGGGAAACGAGGGTAGGCACTTCAAGGAATACGCCAAAGGTTTAATAAGTAATGAAGTATATTGAAATCAAGTATTACAATAAGCTCGAAAGCTTCGCACAATAGTTACGTTCAGAGATCTCTCATAGATCATATGCACACTGCTCTCTGTTTCACATACGTTTCCAACATTCGCCCTTCAGCGCCATATGTAGGGTGGCGCGAGCAACATGAGGTCGAGCGTTATCATGGAGCAGCATAACATTTCGGCTTCCTTGCCCAGTAAATGGCCTTTGGATATGAAGGGTGTACTCTATTATGAGCTTTCGGAAACAGGTCAATCAGTTACTCCAGAACGCTACAGCCGACAATTAAACAAATAGAACGAGGTACTTGATGAGAAAAAGCCATCTACTGGGCAAGGCAGCCGGAACCAGACTTGGCCCCATCCGATTATCACCTGTTGGATTCAATGAAACACGCTTTGGCAGATAGGCGATTCCAAACTCTGGACGATGTTCGAAAATTCGTCGATGACCTTATCGGCTCGAAGACTCCAAGTTTCTTTCGCGATGACATCCGTAAGTTAGATGATATGTGGCCCACGGTCATTGAAAACAGTGGATAATATTTCGAGGATTGATCTGAAGTTTATATATTTTATGATATAAAATATTTTTTTTTTCGAAAAAAGGCAAAAATTATGTTATACACCTAATAATATTCAAAGCACTAACATATATTTCTTATCCAGATTTCATCTGTTTTGGTTAAAAATCAATTTATTTGGTTGAAAATTTAATTATTTTCTTGTAATTTAAACTATCTTCCTCAAAAGACATATTTTTTCGTCGAAAATTCCACTGTTTTATTAAAAATTCGTCTTATTTGGACAGAAAGTTCCATATTTTGAATTAAAAATGTATCTATTATATTTCTTACTTAGAATTCCTCTCTTCTGGTTACAAATTATTCTATTTGGTTGAAAATTTAATTATGTTCTTTAAATTTAAACTATTTTCCTAAAAAGTCATCTGTTTTGATTAAAATTCAACTGTTTTATTAAACACTCGTCTATTTGGACCGAAAGTTCGATCTTTTGAGTTAAAAATTCATCTGCATATTATATTTCTTACCCAGAATTCCTCTCTTTTGATTAAAAATTATTCTTTTGGTTGAAAATTTAATTTTTTTCCTAAAATTTAAACTATTTTCCCAAAAAGTTATCTTTCTTGGTCGAAAAGTCTACTCTTTTGTTGAACCGATGTCTATTTGAACAGAATGTTGGATCTTTTAAATTAAAAATTCGTATTTTAATTTGAAAATTCTACTGTTTGGTAGAAAATTTAATGTTTTTCTTGAAATTTAAACTATTTTCCCAAATTGTAATCTTTTTTGGTCGAAAAGTCTACTGTTTTATTAAACATTCGTTTATATGAACAGAAAGTTCGATCTTCTTAATTAAAAACTAATCTTTTAATTTGAAAATTCTTCTATTATATTTTTTACGAAGAATTCATCTCTTTTGGTTAAAAATTATTCTATTTGGTAGAAAATTTAATTATTTTCTTGAAATTTAAACTATTTTCCCAAAAAGTAATATTTTTTGGTCGAAAAATCTACTGCTTTGTTCATCATTTGTATATTCGGACAGAAAGCTCGATCTTTTAAATTAAAAATTCTATTTTTAATTTGAAAATTTTACTGTTTGGTTGAAAATTCAATTATTTTCTTGAAATTTAAACTATTTTCCCGAAAAGAAATCTTTTTTGTTCGAAAAGTCTACTGTTTTGCTTAACAGATGTCTATTTGAACAGAAAGTTGGATCTTTTAAATTCAAAATTCGTCTTTTAATTTGAAAATTCCACTATTTGGCAGAAAATTAAATTTTTTTCTTGAAATTTAAACTATTTTCCCAAAATGTAATCTTGTTTGGTCCAACATTCAACAGTTTTATTAAACATTCGTCTATTTGGACAGAAAGTATGATCTTTTGAATTAAATATTCATCTACATATTATATTTCTTACCCAGAATTCCTCTCTTTTAGTTAAAAATTATTCTATTTAGTTGAACATTTAATGATTTTCTCGAAATTTGAACTGTTTTCCTAAAGTGTCATCTTTTTTGGCCGAAAATTCAACTGTTTTATTAAACATTCGTCCATTTGGACAGAAAGTTCGATCTTTTAAATTACTAATTCATCTACATATTATATTTGTTACCTAAAATTCCTCTTTTCTGGTCAAAAATTATTCTGTTTGGTTGAAAATTTAATTATTTTCTTGAAATTTAAACTATTTTCCTAAAAATTCATCTTTTCTGGTCGAAAATTCAACTGGTTTATTAAACGTTTTTCTATTTGGGCAGAAAGTTTGATCTTTTTAATTAAAAATTCGTCTATTATATTTCTTACCCAGAATTCCTCTCTTTTGGTTAAAAATTATTCTATTTGGTTAATAATTCAATTATTTTCTTGAAATTCAAACTATTTTCCTAAAAAGAAATCTTCTTTCGTCAAAAATTCAACTGTTTTAAGAAAACATTCGTCTATATGGACAGTGTAACGCTGCCTTTTTCCTAAGATAATAAAATATAATTTATGGTCCCTTAACGTCTTGCACAAACATAAATAAAAATTAGATATCATTTTCTATAGTCCGGGCGCCAGCCTTCCGAGGTACACTCGACCGGAAGTACTTCGAGAAAAAGCTTGTGAAAATGTCCTCAAAGAGCAAGCTCGTTACAAAGTCAGTCATGACAAGAGTCACGTGTGGTCTCGCAGTTATAAAACTTGATACTCGTTGGCGACGATATGCTGCAACCGCCTATGCGAGTCCATGAACACTTTGGATTTCACAAACAGCTGAAGAAAACGAGAACTATGTAGAATAAGTCAAGAAACTGGAAGATAAACAAAAGAAACCCGATGCTGCTACAAATCCATTACGCCGAAGCAGTAGAATTGTACATAAACCACGACGTTATTAAAAAAGTACCCTAACGGATTATTGGTAATTTAGTAAGTGTTTGTATATACACTGGAGTCCTGCTTTACCGGTAGTTTCGGGGGTACCCTCAGTGGCCTTCATGGCAAATCGGGACTCTCCAAACCGTAAACAATCTGGGGCGTATGAACCATTTCTGTTCGAGTTTTGTCAACAGCAACAAATTTTGTTGTTGTATTTTTGACATTTTGGTTTTATACTATCATAATGAATTGCAAATAAAACCTTAAAATTGCCACTTACGTAAATTTAAGAGAAAATTCCGGGTTTGTGCTCGAAAACCCAGAACCGCATTATCACTTGTTTTCGAAGATTTTTTCTTCAAATATTCATAACTTTTCACTTTATTCTTTAACTCAGATTCGCGAGATAACGTAGTTCTGTAAAATATACTTCTTTGTGGCATCTGATTTCACTTCTTTTATAAGCTTATATTGATGTGCAAACGTTAAACGCTTTCTTTTGTTTTTCTGCGACATTTTTTCAAATTGCTTTTGTCTTTTTGTAACGCAGAAGCATAAATGCACCTAATCGAAACACTGACATGGGAGCGCACTGAATCAGACGACGCGATTAACTGCCGAGGGTACTGCCTGCTTTTTTCATACACTCCTGCGTTGGTGTGGAGTTGCTCCGCTGCCCTCGCAGCGCATCTCTCTCGCCCCCTTGGACCACCTTATCCGGTATATCGAGAACCGGTAAAGCGGGACTCTAGTGTAATTAGTTTCTGAATCAAGTTCTTTTTTTATTTATTAAGCTTGCGTTCAGCTCGAGGACGAATACAAATTTCAGGATGGCCGAGTGTTAAGGATTTAAATTTATTCTTTATTAGCCTATATGAAAGTCTTAAGCGAGTTGCAAGGCTTATTACAATAAGCTGTGCATATACGTGGATGACGACGAAGATCGTGTGAGAAGAACTAAGTGTGTGTGAAGGGTGAGCGGAGTCAGTCGATCGGTACAATCAGAGAAGAACGAACGTTTTAGAGCGAAAGCGAGCGATAAGTGCGTTGTACGAGCTATTTACTTGCGTTCCGGACGATTTCGAATCCTAAAAATCAGTTTCGAGTGTTATCCCATTCAAATTCATTGGTATAGTATTAAATATTTACAATAAGCCGAACTTCCTTTGTTTCATAGTGAACTGTATTTATTGCAAGTATTGAGATCATCCGATCCCATAAACGTGAATTAATTAATAATTTACTTTAACAAAAAATATTCTCCCAATCATTTATTTTTTTCTTGAAAGAATTTTAGGTTGTAGTAAGCCTATCAATTCTTTTTGAATCTCCAACCAAGCTCGGTTCCGTTGAAATTACTTCAACTCAAAGGTGCGCATATTAAGAATGTTTATTTTGATTTTATAAGGTTATCTAAATATTATTTTTTGAATTGTCTGAACATCTTTTTTTTATATGAAAATGTTATCAGTTTAGGATAAAAAGTTTTTAGTGTTAAAAAACATGTGTATTATAAATGTATTTTTTTCAAAAACGGCTGCGGCGAAGATTTTTTTTCACGAAAAATAGTTTTAAGACATCCCAGATATAAAATTAAGAACGAATTCTTGGTGTTCGCAACTTTGCGTTGGTCGTTTTAACGGAACCGTGAAAGATGATTCCTGAAAACCTAGAAATAGGAAAAATTTATAACTGAACTCTCTTTTGTAATTACTATGTCTTTTTCAATAAAATTCATCTTTTTTATATTGGAAATATAATACAGTATCAAAAATATAAATTGCTATGAGCAGGACTTGTAGAAGCGAAGAAGCGTCATTTTGCTCGATTTCTATATTCAAATTAAAAAACAAGATTTACTGAAAAAATAACTGCACACAATGATGTTTTACTGAGAAGTCTGAAAATCACTATGGAAAATTAGAAATATCCGAAATTTTTAGTGATTTTAAACATGAATCTTCTGAAAAGCGCTGATAGCGTTTTGTTGTCCCTTGTCGCCAGCGCCATTTGGTATAGGATAGTCGCTCACTCGCTTGTTCGCAGCCAATGGTGTTCAATGATTTTTTTAGAGCTCATCAAATAATTAGTGACATTTAACTGTTTTCGTTCAAAGGGTATTTAATTCATTCGCGTGTTGCTCAGGGATGGGTACGTATAATACATTATGTACATTACTACGTACAATACGTCCCGAGTTTCCTACAAATGTATTTTACGTTTTATCAAGTGACTAAAGAATCAGGAATTTTAAATTCAGTATTCTAAAAAAAACTGTCTACAGAAACAATCAATAGTAAACCATGCGTGAAACACCAGCAGCGTATTGGCAAAGGAGCAGGGCGCGGGTACTCACGCGCGTATATTGCGTAGTATTATGTATTCCAGTTGGAAATGGTTCCCAGGGCCCTGTGTTTGGAAGTCCTGGAAATAGCTTCAAGACCAATTGCAGACCATGCCCGAAACCGTAAATCAATCCAGGGTCCAGTGTATTTTATAAACAATACGTGTTTACTGAAGTGTGCATTACAGAACGGTTTCATGAGCATCGGACCTTATGTTGAGTAATGGATCAGGTGTACCTAACCTATATTTTGGTGTCAGATTGTTTATTATGGTATTTGTTATGATGGCAATAATAATTTTTATGAAGGTTGTCTCTTATGTAAAAGTTACAACATTCCTCTGCATACATAAAACGAATTATCCCAGAAAAGTGGTTATGTTATGTGGAGCAATATGGTCGCCATATTTGATATGTATTTTAAAATTTTATACGTATATTACGTCGTTTATCTATTATACGTAGCAAACCTCGAATCAAACGTCACAACCCATCCCTGGCATTGGTGCAATCGAATACCTACAACAGTCGATATGAAAGAAATTGAAGAAACAAAACGGTGAGTTAAGAGACTATTAAACCTCCGTTAGACGCATCCCTAAAACTTCCTAGTTTAGACGCAATGTGCCTGACAGGCCACCTGTATTCACTCGAGAAGCACATCAGAAATAATTGTTATAGAAAGTTATCTTAAGGTTTCTGGGGTTGCTGATTACGATTATGATGTTAGAACTGCAAAATTCAAAATAGTGGATCCAATATGGCGACTGTTGAAAGGCAGAATCGCAGAAGTAGCGATTTTTTTCAAATCATCTGAAACTTGATGTACGGCTGGTTTTGGGGTCGTTCATTACGATTCTGACGTTGGAATTACAAAACTTAAAATGGTCGATCCAATATGGCGACTATTGAAAGGCAGAATCGCCGAATTTGCGTTTTTTTAATTGCACAAAATATAGGAGTTTTTGACGTTGAAAAAATTGTAGATCAAATATGGCGATCATTATAGTCTAAATTCGCGTTTTGTTTATTGTTCAGAAACACTGTCCGCTATATTGCATCCGCCATTATGTTTTTTGTAAAAATGACGACAAATATGTTATCATCGACTCATGAAACTCCAGTATGGCGACTTGGTCCGCTCGGGTGCAGGGAACCTGGCAGGCTTAGAGGATCATAGTCACATTTTAAGTAGTCTGCCATAAGCCTGATTAGAGGGTTTCGAAAGATTGATTAACGGATACTAAGAAGGTCAAGACCCTGTGCGCTCTGTAGTAGGAGAGATGAGCGAAAACAGCTTGAGGTGGCCTGTCAGGCCGGTTGCGTCTAACGGAGGGTTAACGATTTTCCCAAAATTCTTGTTCAAAATCAAGGAATTTTTTAGATATTCCTAATTTCCCATAGTGTTTTCGGTAAAACATTATTGCGTGCCGTTATTTTTTTAGTAACTCTGTTGTTTTTTAATTATAAATATAGAAATAGCGCAAACTTACGCTTCTACAAGTCCAGCTTAGAGCAATTTATATTTCATACGTCTCATAGTATATATGTTTACAATACAAAAAAGTAATGTTATGAAAAAAGACATAAATAGTAATTACAAATGAGAGTTGGAAAAATGGAGTATTTAAAATTTAGACGTTATAATGTGAGTTCAATAGGAAGTAAACAGTAAGAGACACAAGAAAAAATTCGGAAACCGGAAACAAATCGGAATAAAGTAAACAGTAGGAGACTTCGGAAAGACTTCGGAAATCTTTGGCAAAGAGTAGTGATGGGCATTTAGCCGATGCCCGAATACCTAGAACTCCGGGCGGGTACCCGACATGTCGGATGATACCCGGGTTTACGGGTAATAAAAAAATGGGGTACTTGTATAATTAGGTAGTACCCGGGTACCCGTATACTTTTCGGGTAGGTACTAAAAAATAACCATGAGTAATATGCCAAATGAAATAGAAATTTAGTTTTCCCAACCCGTTTTGAAATTTTAAACAAGTCTAATTTTATTTTTTTCATTTTTAAGATTTGTTTAGGACATTATAGTAATATATATAGCCCTTAGAATTGCAAAATTAAATAGTCGGAATATAATAGAAATTGATCCAAAATAGAATTGGTTTATTATTGTGACACATAACTTAAGTAAAAATGCAGAAAAGAGTTAGTTGGGTCTGGCCATATTATGAAGATGATAAAAATAGTGTATTTGTTAAGTGCCAAATTTGACACAGAGTCTTATTTTATTGCTGAAGTCAATTTAATATCTAAGTTCATAATATCTATTAATTTTTGTTTACAAACCTTTATTAAATCATAAATAAAACAATCTAAGGATCGTCTTAATGTAATGTATTGTATATTTTCTCTCATGTACATCCTTCTGGACTTCTACACATATGAAACATCCTTCTATATAGACATCTTGTTTTCTATTATTATTTGTAAACAATTAACAACTTAAAAAACTTACAAGCTAAAAACCAGTTTTCGGTAACATCTCAATTGTTTTCTTCTGCCTTTCCTGGAGAGGTCTAGCTTACATGTTCCTTGCTTAAAATAATTCCACCTCTTTGGATTTAGATTCAAATTCTCTCGCATACCTGCAGAGCCCGAGGATCGGATTTCCCGCAATATTCTTACATAAGTCATCTTAGAATGTCCCCTTTGTTCCTTCCTGCTTTTCGACGTTCTCACAACACAACCTTGCACATTGAATTATATCCTTTAAATACAAATCCCTGATCTTCCAGTAACCTTCTCCTCTTTCTGCAATTTTCCACCATCTTATATAAAATACAAGAAGAATCTTCGATTCCATCCCCATCCTTCCTTATTTCTTTATCTATCGTCGCTTTAATACCAGTTTTTAGTTTTTTAATAAACTCATCTTCCCTCCCGTTTTCCCCTACCCAATCTAAAAGTTTTAGTTCTCCAAATTCTGCCAAAGTCCTTTTTAAAAGCTTTTACCCCACATAGAAGGGATGTTGTCTTTGATCGACCTTAGCTCTTCCTTGAGGCAAATCCGTGGAAGTCGGTGCTCTTCCATCTTTAGTACTTCAGCAGCATTCCTGCCAACACTATTTTTGACTTTTGTGTTCAAGTCACTTCTATTTGCTTCCGTTCTCCAACTATATCCCGGTGTATTCTTATCAATTCCCAGTACCATTTTAGCAAACTTAGTATGAACTTTCTAGATAAAGTCGCCTACTTAAACCACTTGTTTTTGCTCTGGTCATCACTTCCCATGCTGCATTGGTCGCTTTCTGTATTTTTCTCACCATGGTTTTGATATGCTTGCTGTAGTTCCCCACTGATGAGAACCAGAAACTTAATGCTTGTAGCTGCCCACTACCTCAATTTTCTGCCCTTCAATGCTACAATTATATTCTTTGCCTTTCCTTCCCTTATTTTTAAAGACCATCATTTTTTATTTCTCTACATTTATTTCTAAGTTGTTCCTGCTTACATACCCTTTCAAATGTTTCAGCATTTCCCTTAAGTCCTCTGGGAAGTCTGCTATCACTGCAAGATTATCTGCGAATTTCAGGGTAAAAATGTTAGTTTTCCCTATCACTGACCCTCCCGTGTATCCCCTTTCCAAAATCTCATCCATGTCGTCAATGAAAATATTGAACACAGTAGGGCTCAGAGGGTACTCCTGCCTTACCCCTCTGTATGTTCTGAAGATGTCTGTCAATCATTTTTAGGTTACCACCTGACACTGAGTTTCTTTATCAATTGCACGTATCATTTCCAGCATTCTTCCTTTGATTCCTATATTATAAAGATTTTTAAATAAAATTTGTTAACCGTATTAAACGCCTTTTTAAAGTATATAAAAGTGACATATAGTATACCACTTTTCCTTTTAATCTGGTTATTTATCAAAGAATTTATAACAAAGATATGGTCTGCTGTCGTTCTTCTCTTTCTAAACCCCGCTTGACGATATCCCCCTGTAGTTTACCGTATCACATTCCTCCCTCCTTTAAATATTGAGGATAGGTTTGCATTTTCCCATCCTTTTGTCATTTTCCCCGTTTTCTAGGAACCATTCAATACTTAATGACATTCCTCTGCCAAAATATTTGGTATCCTTTTTATAAGTTCTGCTGTCATCCCATCATCCCCTGGAGCTTTTCCCTTTTTCATTTCTTTAACACTATTTACAAACTCATAAAATGAAATCTCTTTATATAGAGGATTTCTTTCCTCTATTTTACAAGAATTCCGTACCTATTTGGTTCTCGCTTCTACTTCTATTACATTTTCTTTTTTTGTTTCCTGCTTTTTCATTCGTCCTCTCCTTAGGGTTAAATTCTAAACCCTTCTTTGCTCCCAAAAGATTCTCAAAATGCTATTTCCAACTTTATTTCCCTATCCCCCTACCCTTCTTCCTATTTTTTCTTGTTCAAAAGCTTCTTATTTCTTTTCAAAAACCTGTCATGCTACTACTGTCCTCTACTTCTTTCCACGTCCCCTCTCTTTCTTTTTTCTTTTTCCTTTCATACACTTCCTCTAGTTTCCTTTTTTCCTCCTTCAATTTAACCAGATCTTCGTTAAAGCACCTTCCTCTACCCTTGTTTTCAAATCGTTTGTTCTTGCCTGACTTACTAGTCATTCCTACTCTTCTTGCTGCATCCCAAAACACATTCTTTAAATCTTTCCCATCTTTCCTGTCACCCTTCCGGCTTGTTATTTTTTTCCACAGTTTCCCCATTTCCTTCGCGTATTCCTTTTCTTTGCTTTCATCCCATATAAGTCTTTCTAACACTTCCCTTCAACTTGGTTCTTTTGTGCTATATTGGCATTTGGCCCCCTTACCCCCAAAGTGAATGTTACTGGAAGATGATCTGACTCTATTCGCGCTTCTACGCTGATTTCTTTGACAGGACATTCCTCGTCATTTGCTAAATTAAATGTGTAATCGAGAACCGATCCTCCGTCTCCACAGATATGCGTCCATTTGCCATCTCTATCCCCCCTGATTCTATCATTCAGGATTTGTAGTCCCTGATCATAGCAAATTCTAATAATTTTCTTTCTTCCTTATCCCCGTCTATATTTCCCAGTCCCTGATCTTCCCCTATTCTCGCATTCCAGTCACCGTTACAATGAGATGCTCCCCTTCACTCCATATTTGGCGTAATCCTCAAAAGTGCCCTTCCTTAGCCTTACCTTTTTTCGTATCCCTCTTCACTGGTTGTACATACCATACATAGTCGGAATCCAATTTACTTTTGAACTCTTTCCAAGAACTTTCTTCTAACCAAGTCTCTTGAAAAATTACTAGTTCGTAGTTGCTCCAAAAATCCCACGTCTTCCGAATATTGCGGCAGCCTACTGTTTTCCATGAAACCGAACCGAATAATACGGATTTTCAACGAAATAATTCAAGTTTCAACTGAAAATGATTAATTGACAAGCAAATAGTTCAATTTTCTAGCAAAGAGATGAACTCTAAACAGTAGTTGTATTTGTAACCGAGAAGATTAAAATTAATAAATTAATTTAAAACTAAACTGTTCAATTTTTACGCAAGAAGATTATTTATTTTTTACCATGAAAGACGAATTTTTCACAAAATATATGAATTATAAATTATTATAATTATCATGTTGATTGCAAACGGTTTATCTTACGAAACAAGTGCAAGAGGCAAAAAAGTTTTATTTTTGCTTAGCGAGCTTAAAGTGCTATTTTAAATTTTTGTTGTTTATAAAGAATTGAATTGTTTCCAAAATAATTGAGGGTTCGGATCAAAGAATGGGTCGCACGCCTGAAAACGCGGAAAAGTATTGTCCACGTGTTTCGTGCCATCCAAAATTTAAAGTTCAAAAAATTAAAATTTCAAAAATATGGTCATATAGAAAAGGGCAAGACGAAACTTTTTTGTATTTGCAGTTTTTTGTCCGATAAATATTTTTAACTGTAAAAATGAAAAAGTAAAAAAAAAATTTCCTCAAATTCAATTATGTTTTAAAATATAAATCTTTAAAACTCAGCTAAATATTATTGAAACTGTTTAAAATTTGGTGTATGCACGCAGTGTACCCTAGCAATGCCTACAAAAAGAAAAAAACCATCAAAATTGCCTATTGTTTAATAATAATTAATTGCAAATTGAGACTGGTCGATAAGCACGTTTTTTTAGTTTCGGCAAAGAAAAGTATCAAAGAAACTTTTGAGTTAAAAGAACTTTCAGCGAGACATTTGTTCCTCACTAATAAAGCAAGATTTCTGGAAATTTTTAGATCGATTCATTGAAAATTAAAGGAAATATTCATTATGTAAGAAAGCGTCCTTTATAGGCAAGTACCGGCGAGAGTACAAGCGAACGTTGAGAAGCGCTCGCAATCGTAGATGGCGTAGCGTACTTTCTTACATAATGAATATTTCCGTCAATTTTAAATGAATCGATCTCAAAATTTCCAGAAATCTTGCTTTATTAGTGAGGAACAAATGTCTCGCTGAAAGTTCTTTCAACTCGAAAGTTTCCTCGATACTTTTCTTTGCCGAAACTAAAAGAATGTGCTTATCGACCGGTCTCAATTTGCAATTAATTATTATTAAACAATAAGAAATTTTAATTGTTTTTTTCTTTTTGTAGGCATCGTTAGGGTACACTGCGCGCATACACCAAATTTTAAACAGTTTCAATAATATTTAGCTGAGTTTTGACGATTTATGTTTTAAAACATAATTGAATTTCAGGAATATTTTTTTTACTTTTTCATTTTTACAATTAAAAATATTTATCTGACAAAAAAACTGGACATACAAAAAAGTTCTGTCTTACCCTTTTCTATACGACCATATTTTCAAAAATTTAATTTTTTGAACTTTAAAATTTGGATATCACGAGACACGTCAACAATATTTTTCCATCCCTTATTGGCAGAAACATCTTTTTCTTCAACAGGCAAGACTTCTCCTTCAGCATCTCGTTATCGAACCGCGCCGCCTTTGTGATGCGTAACTCCCCAACAAACACCTCTACACAAAAGCTTCGATTTAAATGTTCATTCTCCATTATTGATCCCTGGAGTAGCTAGGGACATTTGCGATTCGCTCCCGCGAACCGTGGGGGTACGGTCTCAATACTGTAAGAGGCGTCCTGGAGTTTTTTTTCCATCGGAACCATCCATTGACCATTGTCCGCGACTGCTTATTTGTTTTGTTACCATCTTACCTGATCCTAGTATCGTTATAATACTCCGCGACACTTGTGGTGAGGGAATTCATATTTTGTGTAAAAGTATGAATTTTTTGAAACGGAGAAATGCAGCGACATCTGGACTTTTCCCGAGTCGAGATTCACCTCGCAGCTAATGCCGTCAGTCCTTCTGATACTTACCTGGCCTTAATATGTACTAAATTTTAGATCCTGGAGAGTGTAGACGTTTCGCCTTTAATATGCAACCTTAAGGTCATGCCATACTTACCCGATTCTTACCGAGTTGAAAATTTCGGAAATAAAACAAAGGTCATTTTTTGTAAATCTAAAAATTTCAGTCTAGGGGAAAAGTGCCCATAGGAGGTCAGTAAACTCTAAACTCGTACACATGCTCATTTTTTAATTAACCTGAAAATCTTGACGTGTGGAAATAAAGTCTAACCGCCCTGGTAGTTAAAACTCGAAGAAAAAAAGAGTTTGATTAAGCAGTTGCCAGTAGTAGTGACCTTTGATCCCCTGCGTACCTTTCTTGAATATCAGTCACAATTAAGAAGTACAAATTCTTTTTGTCTCAAATTGAATAAATTTAAAGCTGTCAGATTGTAAGTACAGAAGCGAAGAATTGTTTAAATGAGTTGTTTTTCTCAAATATTAGTTGAAAGTAGATTATCAAATAACCTTTTATGGAGAAATGCCAAAAAATTATTTTTTTAAAAATACACCTTAATGTGAGAAGCATACACGTATATATTTTTTAAAACACGTCAGTACAATTGAGTCATAGTTATTTAGTGCTTATAATGAATGTTATGCAATAATTTTGTAGATATTCCCTTTGACTATATGTGCACACCGAACAACTTTGGGCACCTTTCCCCCATACAAACTGTTCCTAGTGACCTTTATTTAATTTTCTACACTTTTAACTTGATATCTTATTTCGTGCAGTGTCGTTCCAAAAAAATCTCGGTAAGGTAAAAGTTGGGTAAATATGTCATGGTCTTAAATCTTTATTGGAAATATAGGAGAAATAAAAAAGCTTTTCTTTTTGAAAACAGGTATTAAAGTTGGTTAACGAAGGAAAAATTGAAGCAGAACAAGAAGTACAATTATATTTAATGATCCTGGATCTTCAAGGGAAGGACGAAGAAGTTTTGAAAGTTTTAGGAGGACCCTTAGCTTCGCGTGTCTCCAATCTGGAGCCAAGGAAAGCGAAGTTATTGCTCAAAATGCAGCAGTATGCAGAAGCCGTTAGTGCTTTCAAGAAACTTATTATTCAAGAGTGAGTAGTAAAGTAATTGATTGTCTAAAACATGAAAACAATTCTATAAAAGATCAATACTAAAACAATACTATGCTTATGTATGTATATTAGG
>CAKNWT010195899.1:0-17483 GCA_932066315.1 Andricus coriarius
TATTCGGAAAATTTGTTTCGATTCGCGATAGATGGCGCTGCAATTGCGAAAAATGAAATTGTTGACACTACTTTTAGCTCTACCCAGGAATAACGACGCGGACGTAGTAGTTGTCTATTCCCTTCGGGGTGCTTAATTTCGGTGAGTCCCCTTGCCTCTCACCATCCATCGGGGTGCTTAATTTCGGTGAGTCCCCTTGCCTCTCACCACAGGGATGCTTGATTTCGATTAATTATTTTACAATAAGTGCTCAAAATGGTGTCCTCGCACTTCGATGCACTTGTTAATCCGAGCTTTGAAAGATTCCACACAACTGCGAATTGTGTCTGGTGATATTTGTGCACAAGCAGACCTGATTCGCTCGATCATGTTATCACGAGTTGTGGGCACTTCTTGATAGACGCGATTCTTTAGATAACCCCACAAATAGAAATCCGGCGCCGTAAGATCTGGCGATCTGGCAGGCCAATTTACTGGACCTCCTCTACCGATCCATCGTCCATTGAATTCGCGATTGAGTACTTCCCTCGCGATTGCCGCATAATGTGCTGGACAACCGTCATGTTGAAACCACATGTTGTGTCGCACTTCCAAGCTTAGGTCTTCCAGCAATATTGGAAGTTGATTTTCTAAAAAGTTACGATATTTTTCACCGTTCAAATTTCCATCAATAAAATACGGACCGATAAGTTGATCTCCAATTATTCCACACCAAACGTTCACGGACCATGGACGCTGATGCTCAACTTCACGCAACCAATGTGGATTTTCTACACTCCAATAATGCATGTTGTGCCGATTAACGTTACCATGGTTTGTGAAAGACGACTCGTCTGTGAAGAGTACTAGATAAAAGAAATTCGGGTTTCCTTGTATCTGCTGAACCGCCCATTGACAAAATGTCACTCGGTTCTCAAAATCATTGCCATGAAGTTCTTGATGCAGTGAAATATGATACGGATGATAATTATTACGTTTTAATACCTTCCAAACACTGGATAGAGACATTCCGGAATCGCGGCTTAGTTGTCGAGTACTAACATGAGGGTCATGAGTGACTGCAGCTAAAATTGCAATTTCATTATCAACTCCAGTGACTGTTACTTGACGCTTCCTTTTTTTCGGTTGTACACTTCCGTCAGTGATGAAGTTTCGGACAACCCGGTAAAAAGAAGCGCGTGAAGGAACACTTTCTGGAAAGCGTTGAGCATAAAGCGTGAGAGCATCATTGATATTCCTGCCACTTTCTCCATAAATGAGAATCATTTCAATCTTCTGTTGCTGAGATAGAATTTCCATTGTAAAAGTAATGAAGTAAGGTAATGAGGAAATACAACGACACCCAAACCAACTCAAACGAACGTGACCAACAACAATAACCCAAACGAAAGCAACCAACACACCCAAATCAAATGAACACAATCAACCTTCCTAATGAATAAACGTTAAGCACGGACAGACGCGGTTATCGCTCGGCCGGAATGACGTCGAGGATTGTAGACAGTGGAGACTCGATGATGAAGGGAATAGACAACTACTACGTCCGCGTCGTTATTCCTGGGTAGAGCTAAAAGTAATGTCAACAATTTCATTTTTCGCAATTGCAGCGCCATCTATCGCGAATCGAAACAAATTTTCCGAATAAAACTTACGTATTTCGTAAAGGAGAATCTGAATCTATGATAAAAAATTGGGGTTGCCATTTGAAATTACAAAGTTACCCCCACCCCTGCCTCCTGTGGGGGTGGGGGTGGGGTAAATTTTAACAAATCTTTTTTCCCCCTCGAAAATAAAAAGTTTTTATTTCAGACATTTTTTCCGTAGGATGCGTATTTTTTGAGATATTTCCACCGAAGGAAATGCGCCTTTCAGATCCACAAAAAATGCGTACACTTTCGACCCCTTCTTCCCTAATTCTCTATCCACCACGGGCAGCAGAACGTATATATTGTCGATAGTATTTCAACACGCGCTAAAGCCCGCCTGCGTCTCCGGCAATATTCCTTTCCCTTCGACATCCTTCCGCAGCCCGTCCGCCACCACTATCGCGTATAATTTATACGCCGTATTCATTAGCGTAATCCGTCGATAATTTTCCTGTCTATTCCTGTCTCCTTTGTTAAACAGTGGCGCAATGACCCCTTTTTTCCACCCTTCTGGGAATCCCTCCCCCCTTCATATTTTCTTCACTAAATCCTTTAGCCTCTCCCTAACCTCTTGTGTACTAAACAGCCATGCGTCGTTCTCTACCCCATCCAGCCCTGCTGCTTTTGACCTTCTTAACTTCCTTATCTGTTTCTCTATCTCCTTATCATCCAACTCCTCCATCTCTGCCTCCCGCGTTCTTCTACCTCCACCATCCCTCTTGCTTGAATCTGAGCCCTGAAATGATTCTTCAAAAAACTCCCTCTACTCCTCACTCCCTATCTTCCCGCTTATCCCCACTCCACGCTTTCTAAACCTATTTATTATCTTCCAGACATCCCCCTTCCTTTGTTCTTCTTTTTGAATACCTTCTTTTGCACGCAACCTTTCACTTTCTCTTTTAAATCCTCCCTTATCTCTTCCAGCGACTTCCCTTCAAAGCGTAACTTCCGTTACTGCTCATTATACCTCTCTATAGCCTGCCTCGTCCAGCTCACCCTCTGCCCCGTCGACCCTTCTTCTCCCCCCTTGCCATCCGCCGCTCTCACACCTTATTCACTGCTGGTCTGATTCTACCCTACCTTCTACTGCGAATTTTTCCGTCTCCTCCCACCCTTGCATATTTATGACTGCATAGTCTATCACCGATACCTCCACCTTACTTACATATGTGTATTCTTCGTCTTCGTCTTCAGTTGTCATACCATTCGCCACCGCCCAGTATCTATCCTCCATCCAGCCCCTTAGAATCTCCCCCTCCTTATTTATTATTTTATCCTTCGAGTTCCTTTCAAAGCTCTCCGCTTCCCTGTAAAGGCCCCCTTTCCTCCCCATCCTCGCATTAAAGTCCCTACCCAGTACCACCATACCCTCCTCTCTTTCGCCTAGCAAGACTTCCACTCTTTCTTTAATTTTTTCCATCCCATCTGATAGGATGCGAATGAATACCTCAGTTGTATACCTATATATGTGTTTGTTTCCCATGAAGATTGAAAGTTGCGTGAAGCGTACATGTGTGTGTGTATGAGCACTGATAACGATATTCAAAAGCTCGATCCGAAAGCAAGAGCAGAGCGTCTCCGGGCTTCAAACTGTACACACGTATCGACTGTATACGCGTTAATATACACTCTTTTACATTACAATAAATAAGTGGTGATATTTAACTGTTGTGAACATTAGTACATATACTTGCTTCATATCTACAAACCTAACAGTGGCGACGAGGATTAGTTCGAACTGCACGTGAGTTTACGAATGCAAGTGGAAACTACGTATAAATAAAACTGAAGTCTGCAAAAAGTGAAGTGCCGGTGTTTACGAAGAAATATGTACAAATACTTCAAATACATAAGAAGTGCCTAGTGCACATGAACTTTTGGTGCATTTAAACGCTTATGCATCATACATTAACGTAATGCAATGGCACCTCCAGAGGAGAGAACGGCTGCCACAGCCTCCTCGCCTATTTACAATTGAATCTTTTGAAAGTACAAGATTCCGTTGGGACCGTTGGGTCAAGCGCTTATATGGAGCCTTTGCAATTTTTAATGTGACGAGCGAAGAGTGCAGAAAACAGTACCTTCTACATCACATGGGAGCAGAACCATACGACATACTCTGTGACAAAATGGCTCCAAATGAACCAACTTCAAAATTTTACAACGATTTGGTTGACCTTATGAAGCAGTACTACAACCCAGCACCATTGGAGATTGCAGAAAATTTTCGATTTCACCTAAGAAAGCAGCAGGAGGGGGACAATGCCCAGCAGTTCTTGACAGCGCTGCAGAAACTAGCGATTAACTGTAATTTTGGTACGTACTTAGACACTGCGTTAAGAAACCAATTTACATTCGGTTTACGAAGCGAGCGTATACAAAATCGTTTATTGGAGACAAAAAATATAACGTTGACTAAGGCTCTCGAAATTGCGGTTAGAATGTAATTATCAGCGAAAGATGCCGCTGAAATTCATAAAATACCTGCGATAAATGCAGTAAACTTAAATGGTAAAAAGAAATTTTTTTCTAAAGCTGTAAACAAAGATAAAAATTACAAAGACGAGAATACAAATTTACATAATAAAAATTCCATTCCAAACGCCAATAAAATAAAAACCGGGCATTGCTACAGATGCGGGAATCCGAAACATTATGCAAATAAATGCGATAAAATAAATGTTACTTTTAATGCCTGTCATATTAAAGTTCATATTGCTAAAATGTGCATGAAAAATAAAATTTACAATAAGGCGCCGACAAATTATTTAGGTACAGAATGCGAAGAAGTCGATAATATATTTGAAGATGTTTATTTACTTGAAAGCGAACAAGCTAAGTATCTCGAGAAATTCTTCACTACCATTCGGGTTGACAAAAAACATGTAGAATTTGAGGTCGACAGTTGAGCTGCTGTTACTATTATGTCTAAGAGTAAATTCAATACACTGTACAATAATAGAGAGCTAAGTACTACGCGTTTGAAATTAGTTACACACTGTGGGAAAGAATTGCGAATGAAGAAAGAAATGCGCTATTAGGAAGAGAATGGATACGTCAACTACGCTTACATCTATGGGATTCTAACGTGAAATTTTTGCCAGACAGTGCGACGGAAAAATCAATTGAAAATTTACTTGTAAAACATAAAAAAAATGTTGATCAAGATTTAGGCAAAGATGAGGGTATTCAAGTTCAGCTAGTGCTTAAAGAAAATGTTCAACCCAGGTATATGCGCGCACGACCAAGTGCTTTTGCGATTAAAGAGAAAATTGAGAAAGAATTAAATGATTTAGAAAAGCAAGGAATTATTACAAAAGTAAATTAATCAGATTGGGCCACACCGATCGTGCCCGTAGTAAAAGCTGATGGTGATGTAAGAATATGTGGCGATTTTAAAATTACCATAAATATTTATTTACAAATTGATGATCACCCCGTACCTACTATTCATGAACTTTTTTCAGCAATAGCTGGAGGAAAAAAATTTACTAAAATTGATTTGAGTAAAGCTTTTTTAAATGTAGAAGTACATCCAAACGATAGGCATGTATTTACACTGCATACACACAAAGGGTTGTACATGAGTAATCGATTAGTCTTCGGCGTAGCATCAGCACCTGCGATTTGGCAAAGGGAAATTGAAAAAATTTTAGTAGGCATTCAAGGAGTTGCCGTATTTTACGATGATATAAAAATTACAGGGCCCACAAAAGAAATACATTTAGAGCGTTTGGAAGAAGTGTTGTCTAGATTAGAAATATATAATTTACGCGTAAATAAAAAGAAATCAATATTTTTCGCGGATAAAATTGATTATTGTGGTTATACAATTGACGAGCACGGAATACATAAAGTGCAAAGTAAAATTGATGCAATTGTTAATGCAAGTGTTCCTTCAGACAAACTGCAATTACAATCCTTTCTCGGGTTTGTAAATTATTACGGCATATTTTTACCAAACTTAAGTACAACTTTGAATCCTTTATATAACCTTACGCGCCAAAATGTTCCATTTACATTTAATGATGAATGCCAAAAAGCATTCGAATTAGTCAAAGAACACATATGCTCATCAAATGTACTTGCACATTTCGTTCCAAAATTGCCATTAATTTTAGCTACAGATGCATCGCCATACGGCGTTGGTGCGGTATTGTCCCATGAATATCCGAATGACACGGAAAGGCCAATATATTTTTCTTCTCAAACACTTACAAATACACAACGAAAGTATGCCCAAATCGATAAAGAAGCTTAAAGTATCATTTTTGGAGTAAAAAAATTTATCAATACCTTTACGGGCGTAGATTTACACTACGTACGGACAATAAGCCTTTACTACAAATTTTTAATCCAAACAAAGCTTTACCAATAATAACTACAACTAGAATGCAACATTACGCTATATATCTAAGAGCTTTTGATTTCGATATTAAATACAGAAAAAGTAAACTACACGCAAATGCTGATGCTATGTCACGTCTACCTATGAAAATTGAAGAAATTACTTCTAAGAAAGATGAAGCCGATGTGTTTGAAATAAAAAAAAATAGAAACCTTACGAACTACTGTATCACGTTTACCTCTAGAAACTAGCAGTGATGAAAATCTCAAAATATTATCAGAAGCGTTAAGCAACAAGGCTGTATTTTTCGCGGTCATCGGGCAGTCATACAAAAGAATGAAAGAATTAGCACGTAGTTATTTTTGGTGGCAAGATATTGATAGGGACATTAACAAAATAAATGAAAATTGCGTTAATTGTCTCAAAGTCGCAAAAAATCCAGTTAAAGTGGATGTACACAAGTGGATAGAACCGACCTTCCCGTTTGAAAGAGTACACATGGATTACGCTGGTCCATTTCAAAATTCAATTTATATTATACTTGTAGATGCATACACGCGATGGCCAGAGGTATACCCGACCAAAGATATGACTACAAAAACTACTATTCGCGTTTTGCGTGAGGTATTTGCAAGGTTCAATTTTCCAAATTTTCTTGTAAGCGATAACTTTCAGTCATTCATTGCGGGTGAATTAAAACGATTTTTGAAAGCAAATGGTACGGACCTTAAATTGAGCGCACCTTATCACCCTGCAAACAATGGTTTAGCAGAGCGGTATGTACAAACGCTCAAAAGAGCATTACGAGCAATGAAACCAAGTAACGAAGAGGAAAAACATAAAGGCTTATGTGACTTACTCTTGCAATACCGTAAAACTCCTCATGGCACAACAAACCAAGCACCAAGTGTTTTGATGCTCGGAAGACAAATTAGATCGCGGATTGATTTTATGCTTGAAACGAATAAAGAGAAAAAGCAAAAAGTATATGTTAATACGACTTCAAAAACGTTTTCACTGGGAAATCGTGTCATGTGTCGAGAGTATGGTACGACAGATAAGTGGAAGGTCGGGAAAATATACGAAATTTTGGGTCCTCTTCATTACTTAATTCAACTCGATGACGGAAGAGTACAAAAACGTCATATAGATTAAATACGTAAAATTAGCGAAGATGTACCTGTGATGACAGAGTTTGAATCTAACCCGCGATATACTCACTCTCCGAATGAGAATAATGATAATAAGGCGAGCGATATGCGAAATCTCGGCGGAAATCTTATGAAAAATGTAATGTCAAAAAAATCTGATATTTCTGTACCTACAGCGACAACCACTGTCAATGTACCGAAAGAGACTCCGTTACCGTGCAGATCAACGAGAAATCGTAAAGCTCCAAATAGATTAATATACAATTAAACACTATCTAAAGTAATTTTTTTTTGTTACACAGGGAGGACTGATAGGATGCGAATGAATACCTTAATTGTATACCTATATATATGTTTGTTTCCCTTGAAGATTGAGAGTTGCGTGAAGCGTACATGTGTGTGTGTATGAGCACTGATAACGATATTCAAAAGCTCGATCCGAAAGCAAGAGCAGAGCGTCACCGGGCTTCAAAATGTACACACGTATCGACTGTATACGCGTTAATATACACTCTTTTGCATTACAATAAATAAGTGGTGATATTTAACTGTTGTGAACATTAGTACATATACTTGCTTCATACCTACAAACCTAACACCATCCTTATTGTACACTGTCACAAACTTACACGTTACCCCTCCTATATTTACTTCTCCTCCCTGCCCCTCTTGCTCTTCATGAACTACTTCCTCTAATCCTTCCCTAACACCCGTTATAATTCCCCCACTAGCCCTTCCATTCTTTTTCATTCTGACCGCCTCCTGGAGTCTTCACCTATACCCCCTTGGCAGCTTTTCTATTATATCCCATTCCTTTCTTTCTATCCACGTCTCTACCATTCCCACAACATCAAACTTTAGGATATACCTCCAGAACTCCTCATCCTTCTCCTTTATCCCTGCTCCGTTCCAGTACAGCACCTTCACTACTCCTCTACCCTGCATTACCCCACCCCCCTACTTCCTACGAAACAAATTTCACTGCACTTCCTTCAAGGTTTCTTTCTCCTCGCCCCACCCCGCCCCTATTTTCTCGTCTATTATTTTCTGACATCCTACCTTCGCCGATCTCCCTCCACTCCTCTCTCTCCTCGCACTGACATACAGCATTCTCTGCACATCCATTTCCTTTCTAGTCAAATCGTGATCGATGAAAACTCCCTTATCCTTCATCCTGTTCTTATTACGCTTTACCCCCAACTTTTCTTCCCACCTCTCCAACTCTGCAACCGCCACTTTCTTTCAAAGACACTCGAGAAGGCCCGTACTCCCCGAGCACGTGGGCTTTACACTCACTAAAATCAACCATCCTTTGCTCCTTGACAGAAATCACCCTGGAAACCACTTTCGCATTACTTCAGAGGGTGCCGTTTTCTTGCCTTCTAGGTGTCCTGCTGACTTCTGTCTAGTAATCTGCCTCTGTCTACATGTTAGACGAAGTATTGCTCTAAATATGGGATCCTTCTTTCCCTTCTTTTTGGTTGTAGATTTCTCCTTGTTGGGGTCGCTCTTCTTGGATTCGGGCCCTACTCCATCCACCCGGCTCATGGTAGGTGCTCTCGTCCTCTCCAACTAAATGGGGGCGAGAGTTACATCTGCTTGTTTCTCTGTCTTAGCCCCTTCGCAGGCCTTTGAACCTGGTTTCGTCTTAGTCTCCTTTTTGTTCTTGCCAAGTTTTTCGACAAGACGATACTCCAAGCTATCGAATAACTTTCTGTCGATCTTGCGTTGTACTGCATCTTATCGACGACACTGAACGCTTCGCCTAGCCCATTTCTAATTTGTGGGCACGTGGCTCTCTTTGTCCATCAAAAATCCTCCATTTTGTTAAGTATTTTCTCCATCCTTACAATCAGCTTGGTCCCCTTCTCCCTTTTCCTGCTCCTCCGTCACGTCTAATTCTCCACCGAACAACTCCTAACGAAACCTTTTATATAGATTTTTAATCCCATGCTTGATCCCACGAATAAATAAGGAAATGTACTGTCTACCCCCGCAGAGGCCCGCATACAAAGGTAAGGTCTCCATACTCTAGGAGACGACCTTGTGTCCTAGAGTCACCGTATAGAACATCATTCGCTGATGCCACGCAGCCTTCAGCTCGGTTTTTAACGCCTTGGATTGGGGGTTTTTCCTTCAGAACCATCCTTGGACCATTGTCTGAGACTGTTTATTAAATTAAGTAACCGTAATCAGCCGAAACCCTTGGTAAAGAGACCCATCTCCAACTCGAGGACGCATCCGATGGCCTGGTCAGTGGCACAATATGCCGGACATTCTGGTATTTGATCAGCGGTCACAACGCGTAAAAGTTATCGACGTGACAGTTCCTCTGGATAGAAACATCCAAGAGAGCTGCAGGACCAATATCCAGAAGTATAGCCCACTAAGGCAAACAAATCATGAGGATGTGGCAATTGAAAAAGTTTACAATTGAAGGGCTAATAACAAAAACGGAGTAAAAAAGACGTCGCAGCAATAATGAGTTAAGAACGCTGTGGGCAAAAACGAGTTAAAAAGCAACAAGAATAACGAGGATTGTATCGTATATTATAATTTAAAAATATAATACTACGATAGATTACATTCTAATCTACCATTCTATTAGATTATATATTTTGGTTGGTAAACCTAGAAGTAGCACCTTTTCCAAACAGCGTATGCCCTATGCCATAATTAAGGGCTCATTTAATACCTAAGACCCAAATGTTTGGCTCTGCATTTTTTTGTAATGCAAAGTACTGCCCGCTTTACGTAAAGCTAGCAGCGCCATGGTAGAAATATTTGTTATGTCACTTTTTTTCTTTCACAGGAATTGAGGGCTCATTTAGGGTTCTTGCATGACCCCCGGCGCAATTTTTCAATAACAACCCCTACCACACAAAAACTACCATAAAACATGAAAATCCACTAATCGTAAAAGTGAGTTAATTAGAATTAAGGGCTCATTTTAGGCTCTCCAATGTCCCCAAAATCAATTTTCCAAAACCATCCCTTCACATTGGAAAACTTTCCTTTACCCACAAGTGCTGATAGAGTGCACTAAATATGCACTAATCATAAAAGTGAGTACATCATAATTGAGGTCTCATTTTAAGCTCTCCAGCGCCCCCAAAATCAATTTTCCAAAACCATCTCTTAACATTGGATAACTACCCCTCACACAAAATTACTGACGAGGTGCAAGAAAAAGTCTTGCATCAGTTTGGAATCCTTCTAGCTGTCAGAAAACATCAAACACTTTTCCAAAATCTACCACTAACACTCGTAAACCACCGCGGAAAAGAATTATTACACTGAAAATGAAGTATATCAGCAGTTTTTTTATTTTCTCGGACAGTGCCGAAACAGTGTGTGCCCTACGCCAGAATTAACGGCGCATTTAATACCCAGAAG
The DNA here is from genome assembly GCA_932066315.1 of Andricus coriarius. Taxonomy (NCBI): domain Eukaryota; kingdom Metazoa; phylum Arthropoda; class Insecta; order Hymenoptera; family Cynipidae; genus Andricus; species Andricus coriarius. The sequence goes on from CAKNWT010195899.1 coordinate 10,542, forward strand.
CCTCAGTTTAATGATTCTTTTCTGGGATGGTTTTCGAGTGTTAGAGGTGGTTTTTGGAAAAGTGTTTGATGTTTGTGGACAGCTATAAAATACTCCAAACTGATGCAATTCTTTTTCTTGCAGTTTATCAGTAGGGTAAGTCGGGGTGAGAAGGAACGGTGGGAAAGATGGAACATCTTCTCCCCTCCTAGACTATTTGGCCGATGGTGACAGCAGACAAAATAAATGTGACCCTCGAAACGTAAACAAAAACTTATGTCGAATGGTTTCGCTGCGGCGATTTCCCAAAAGGTTACTCTGCCTCATAGATTGAAAATCGCGTTTTGAAGGCCGGAAAATTCTGTGCACTCGATTGCGTGGCCAGTTTTGGCAATTGATAATTATTTCTGCATGTTGATACCATTGGCACTAATTATTGGGACCTCATAAAAGGTACGTACACGGATAATTACTTCTTTCGCTCGCGTATGTAGTTACTACATACTGATCTATCGCTCCTTGTTTATCGGGAGAGATGGAACATTTTTTTCCGGGGGAGATGGAACAGATTGTTTCATTTTTTAAATTTAACAAAATTGAAAAATACACTTGTAATACACTTGTATTGACTGCTTTCGAAAAGAGAAGAAAAAGAAGTGAATGACTGCAACTACTCGTATCGCTGGTTTTGTAACTGAATTCTGTTCACGAGATTTTTTTTCTGTTCACACATTTTTTGGTACACGAGACGTTATAAATACAACAAAGAACTTTTTTCTATGTTATCAGAGTAATTTTGTAATATTTTGTGTGACAAATCAATTTTCAAAGTCACGTCAACAGAGTGTTCCATCTGACCCGCAATGTTTCATCTCACTCCGATTTTTTTTTTTTTCTGGTACTATGAAAATATAAATTAAATAAAAAATCCATATCGCGTTCACAAAGTGAAGGGTTTAAATAAGAGAAAATTGCATACACGATTTGCAGACATGTCAACGAGATGCCGAATAAAAAAAAAGTGTTCCATCTCTCTCTGAATCACCCTACTTTTGGGTAAGGGGTAGTTTTTCAATATTAATGGAGGTTTTGGTAAATTTATTTTGGTGGCGTTGGAAAGCCTAAAATTTTCCCCTAATTCTGATGAACTCACTATTATGATTGGTTTATCTTTATTTTTTAGAGTAGTTTTTCTGTGATAAGAGTTGTTTTTGAAAAAATTACACCGGGGTTCATGCAAGAGCCCTAAATGAGCCCTCAATTCCTGTGAAAGAAAAAGGTTGATGTAGCAAATACTTTTACCATGTTACTGCTGGCTTTACGTAAAGCTGACAGTACCTTGCATTTTTTTTAAATGCAGGGCCTAAAATTGGGCATTTGAGTGTTAAATAAGCACTAATTGAGCCCTTAATTCTGGCGTAAGGCATACTCTTTTTGGGCACTGTCCAAGAAAATCAAAAACTGCTGATATACTTTATTCTCAGTTTAATGACACTTTGCTCTACAGAGTAGTTTTCGAGTGTTGGTGGTGGTTTTTGGAAAAGTTTCTATTGATTTAGGAGAGCTATAAAATATTCCAAGCTGATGCAATACTTTTTCATTTACTTTATCAGTACTATTGGATAAAGGGTAGTTTTCCGATGTAAAAGGATGAGTTGGAAAATTTATTTTGGGGCGTTGGAGAGCCTAAAATAAGCCTTCAATTCTGATATACTCACTTTTATGATTAGTGGATATTTATTTTTTATGGTACTTTTGCTGTGGTAGTGGTTGTTATTGAAAAATTACGCCGGGGGTCATACGAGGGCCCTAAATAAGCCCTCAATTCCTGTGAAAGAAAAAAGTTGATATAACAAATGTCTTTGGGTATTAAATGAGCCCTAAATGTGATTTCAGCCAGAAGAAACGCCTTTGCAAGGCTTAATAGTCACCCGCAGTACCTAGGATTTGAACGAGTGCTAGCTGAAGTCCCGAATATTACCAGGGGCCTTAGGGGCTTGTGATGGATAGTTTCCGTCAACTGTATAATAATTTGTATTTATTCATTAAATAGACTACGAAACTCGTTTTTGTAGGCGCGCAGGTCGCCTGCTTTGACTAATTTTTTATTTAAACTGGAATTGTTGAATTCTAACACAACTTTTTTACATTTTGAAAAAAACAACGTTTTTATCAATCCTGCTAAGTTAGTTTTTGCTATAAACAATTCAATTCATTGTTTGTGATGTTTAAATTCATCGCTTGGAATTAAGTGCGAGGTTGACCTCTAGCAGTTTTGACCTGATTTCAAGAATTCAAAGGAATTCAGAAAATTCAAAGGAATTCAGAAAATTCAAAGGAATTCAGAGAATTCAAAGGAATGCAGAAAATTTAAAGGAATTTAAGGGAATTTAAGTGAATTCCAGGAATTCGAATTCGAAAGATTTTAAGGCAATTTAAAACAATTTAAGGGAATTTGAAGAAATTAAAAAATGCATAGGAATCCAGAAGACTTAAAAAAGAATTCAAAAGAATTTTAAAGAATTTAAAGGAGTTCAAGAGTGATTGCAAAAAAGTAGATCATTTTAGACAGTTAGATTTGCGAAAAAAAAACTAATTTCCAAACCGCCTGAAAGTTTTTTTCAATTAACGGTAACTGAAGACAGTATTAACATATAAAACTAAGAGATCAAGGCATGTATGAATTTGTAATGGATATGAATATTCTACGAAGCTAAAGGTGGCGTGACATGGCATGCGAATATGATAAAACAAATTTCTAAATTTGTTTTTAAATATATGCATAATAGTTATAAATATTTAAAATAATGGGAAAAATTACTACTTTCACAATTTAGTTGGTTTTAACTTCAGTGTTTCAAAACAACCTCTCATTTTATAGTATGATAAATTAATATAGAGCTTACCGGACATATAATGAAAAATATTACACAAAAATAGTTATAACTATTGGCCGTTATTTCGAATCAACGTTGATAAGTCGACTTTTAGCTATATTAAAATCTTTTTATACATAAAATAAACGATTTTAGCTCGCATTATGAATAGATTGGATAATTATTTTCGAGTTTTATCCTAAAATAGTAATGTAGTTTGACCAGACAAAAAAAATGTGGAGCAGACTTTGAAGTGATTTTTGAAATCCTTATATATAAAATTTGAACTCTACTCTTGATCTTTCTCAATTCAATATATGTAATATCTGTTAATGTCACATATAAAAAAATGGTTTTAATGTTATTAAGAAATTTTTCGTTTTAAATGTGTATTTTGAGACAGGTGCGTGACAAGACATTTTGCTTACTTTTTATTTATAATTTCTAAGCCAAGTCGTCTGAGCATTTTGAAACTTTACTCACTTGTGTTTTCATATAAGTACTTTACTGTGATATTTTTAGAAAAAATGTATTATTCAAAGAAAAAGTTGAAAATGACTGGGACCTAAAGTGGTCAACTTTTTGGCAATCACCCTTCAGCAAAATCTTAAAGAATTCAAACCCATACAAAGAATTACAAGAATTCAAGCAAATTAAAAATAATTTAAATTAATTCAACAAAATTCAATGGAATTCAAGAGAGCTTGGAAATGGGTGTATATCTAAATTCAGTAGAGGTTAGAAACTTATAATTTGGTCAAATTCATTACATTAATTTATACTTTGTTTAAATTTACTTCGAACTCACTTGAATTTATATGAATTCTCATCTATTCATTTCAATTAATTATCTTTATATTTAAAAATGACAGGTTTACTGAAGATTTGTTTCTGGGCAAGGTAGATTAAGTTTAACTGGATTTTTATTATCAAGAAGTAAAAATGTAATGTTATTAACTTATTCTGTAATAAATATCTTTTTGCATTATATATATTTAGATAATAATAATTCTTATTGAATATATAATTTTTACAATTTGTAATATTTAAATATTTATTTTTCTTAAATGCATAAATATTTGTATATGCTAGTAAAAAATCATTCTTAGCTGTTAGGAAATTAAAATAACGTACGCGCAGAAAAAAGAACCTTATATTTCACTGAAAACCAAGTTAAATCTACTGAACTTCCAAGTACGTATATGGACAACACGGTAGTTCAGTAAATGTTACAAGTACAGGCCACTGAATATGACTATCATTTCTGGTTACCAGTGCCCATTCTCAAGTAGTGCTGACCTGCGGATCCGTAGATTTTACCGATCCAGTCGCTATTCTGCACGGATATTATTAGTAGCAGTGGGACTCCGATGCTGTTTCGAAGTCGAAAATCGAACGAACCTCTCTTTCTATCTCCACACGTTAGAAAAAGAGGTCCGTTCGATTTGCGACTTTCGACATGGTATCGGAGTCCCACTGCAGAGCTAACTTATGTTAATGGTATCGACTATAGTTTAGACTTTAGAGTCTTTAGACGGCACTATAAATGGTGAAAAATATTGCTAAAAAATAATTATTAAATAAACACACGGTTAATTTCATGGATATATGTTCGGATATACTTATAATTAATCGGTATTTGTAAGTCACATCGCTTATAATACAATTACGATTTCGCACGCAACGAGGGGGATTCGAACGCATAAACCTATGCACGCAAGTCGACTATCTTAACCACTACACTATTATACAAGTTGCGATATGTAAAATAATCCCAAAATGCATTCATACAGGCGCGGGACACAAACACGTCTTGCTCCAATAAACTCTCAACTGTACGCGATCTGTGAATAAGATGTGCCATCCAAAATAGTGTTATTTATTATAAAACCCATTCATTGCTACCTTGGAATATGGAGAATATGGAGAATATGGAGACTGTCACAGAAATTTCAAAAATAAATGTTTTTTAGGTGATGCCATGAGGTAATGCAATCCATCCACTGCTGGTGGCTTCATGAACTCATCCGGTGGTCCGTGCGGATCGGATCGGTAGCATGTACCGATCCTTCTGCAATGTTCACTGCGCCACTATTGTAATCTCGGTTCAGTAAATTTCACATATCTTACAGTATTTAATACTAGGGAATAGAGGTGTAATTTACTAAAGTATTACCGTTTAATTCACCTTAACTTCACTGTGACATTTACGAAATGCTAAGTGATTTTGACATTTTCACACCCTCATTAAGAGCAGTTTTTACTGTTACGGTTACAAGAAACACGTTACATTTCTTGATAAGTAAATATAACATTTCTTTTTTCTGCGTGTATAGTGCATACAATGTTTAATTTGCTTAACAAATATCAGCATAAGAAAACTAATATGCAATTTTGTCATCCTCTTATTAAATGTCCCATTTAGTTAGCACTTAACAAACTTACATTCAAATCAGCTAGTTATTTTCTCTTCCACTTAGAAGGGGATAAGATCAAGCCTAACTCGACTACGCTCTACCTCATAATCTGGTATTTTGAGTTTTTATTTTAGCAGATCATCGATTACTTTCACTGTCTACTCGTAAAACTCGATTTTCTAATTACTATGCAAACTTTGGTTTTTTCTTGAAAAATTATAATAATAATAATATAATAATATTGATGTTAAGGTAGTACTAAAATTCATCTTTTCTCATCAGACTTTACAGATCAAAGATCAATGCCCTGTATTCAATTCAGTCAATATTTACAAATTTGCTTCGAGCCTCTCTCTAACCCTGATTGGCTATTTTCTCAAGTAGGACAAATCCTTAAAATAAATCATTAACTGTCAATTGCATCATTATATTCTATCATGGTTATGCAAAATTGAGGAAGGAATCGCCCATTAGAAGTTTACAATTCTCTGTATGTAATATATTAAGAAGTTTATCAATTATGATTTTTTCAGACTCAGTGAATTTGTGTCTGAATACTAATGACGGGAAATTATCTTGTGTTTATAATTATTGAGTCTTTCACATTCCAATTTCATTAACCTAGTTTCAATTAGCATCTTACTATCCTTACTGAAACATTGTAGGAGTAAATTAACGATGCGTAAATGTATTCTTAGATCCAAGAAACATCCGTTCCGTTCTGAATATAACCTCGGTAGATCGGCTTGCAAATAATACTATCTGTCAATCATTGTAGCCTATTTTATAAAACATAAATGGTGCCGCAACTATTTACGCAATATTGCTCAATCTTAAATATCACTTTAAAAAAAGATCAAAACCCAAGATTTTATTTTAAAATCTTTCAAAGCAGAAATTTTGTATCTGCATTATTTCGCAAGATATAAATTATTGAAAAAGTGTCTTTGAATGCGCGCCTCGTGCTCGAGATTTCTTCAATCGCTCGCCCTGTAAAATTTCACTTTTGCCTAGTAGGTCCCTTTTCTCGAATCGCGTCACATATAATTCTTTCAACTTAAACCTATCTATCGGAGACTTTAAAAACCTTTCGAATCATTAAGAATAAATAATTACATTCTGCATGTTAGTAACAGTAAACTTAGAAAACAATTAATCATATGTGTAGGAAAGTAGGTCCTTAGCGTAAGGTTATAGGATGGGTAGTATTTAGTTAGCAAGTAGAATAGACTAGGCGTAAGTGTGAAATAAGGACGTAGAATAAGGAAATGCGTAGGAGAGGGGAGTCTGAGGGATGCGACCCCCAGCAGACCCAGGGGACAGGCGGAGGTCAGTCTTCGTCCGGTCACGCTAGAGTACCCACGTAATAATGTAATTAATATTTGTCTTTTGTTTAGAATATATTTGGTTAATTGGATCTCGGCATTATTTTATTTAACCCTCACTCCCACATATGTTTACACGGTCCTGGATTCAGGATCTAAAACTCAAAGAAGGACAGCTATAGAAACTGAAAACTAGGTGACACTTAAAAGTCATTGCGCGCATAAATGCGAATTGTCTTATGCAGTAAAAGTTGATTCAATGAGAAAGAAAGACAGAGGCTGCTGAATTAAAAAAAAAGAAAAAAGAGATATAAGCAGAAAGTGACAGAGAGAGAGAGAGAGAGA
>CAKNWT010195912.1:0-10512 GCA_932066315.1 Andricus coriarius
TCAAGTTTTTTCAGACAATAGGTAAAATTTTTCCTACAATTTACAACATTTTTTTAATGTTTTCGCGAATGTTAGAACATAATCATTTTTCTTTTAATCTTATAAACTTTTTTTAATTTTCACGATTTTCTTAGAATCTTTATGGATTCCTAGAACAATCTTTACTCGGATTGCTTGTACAATATTAAATAATTTTCTCGATTTTCCTGACGATTCCTGTCTATTCAAGAATATAAAGGTTTTTCATTAATCGGAGGACATTTTGGAACATTGTATCCAATGTAGGTATTCCTGAGCATTTTTGCAAATTTTCATCTACAGTCGAACTCGGATTTAACGTCAATTTTGGGGCTGTCCTTGGACCTGACCTACCTGAACTGAATCGGATTTAGCGTAAATAGTTCTTGTTTTGTCACGCCTTCGTGAACCCCGCACACCCCGCGCAGCACCTGACAAGCATACTCGCGGCGCGGCGTCAATTCTCGGAAGCGGTAAATCCGGGGATGTTAAATCCGATTTCGACTGTACTTCGAAAGATAATGCAGAATATTATCTTTATTATAAAGAAAATTCCTTGGAATGTCATAAATGGTTCACAATGGGAAAGCTTGACAATAATGTGGAAATTTCGAGATTTTTACGGATATTTCAAGATCATACGTACGTTTGTTCCCATAAAAATCAATAATATTGTGTTTTTCGCACGTTCACTTCAACCTACGCTGGCTCGCTCATGTTTCGCTCAAAAAATCTGAAACTTTCTAAAAAACTTTTTATTCATATGGACAACTTCTACACAGAAAGTTGTTTGTACTCGATGATTGTCTCGACACTTCTTTCCGCCGAAAGTGAAAAAGCATGGTGTTAAATAGCTACTGAAAAACATCGAAATATTGTTAAAAAATTAACTTTTTTGCATGAATCAAATTCCGCAGGCTTCGGCAGAGTATAATACGATTGAGATTCAAATTTCAAGTCCTTTCGTTGAAATGAAAAAAAATTACGGCGAATTAATCTTAAAAAACGCATTGAATTCCACTCTTCAATATTTGCAGTGCATATTTTATTTATCACAAAGTTGAAATCGCGCAAAGAAATTTTGTAAATGAAAATTGTGCTCTGTATGCTCATTTTTTTTAGTGGTTTTTTTCAAATTTGAATCGCAGATAACTTTTCGCGTCGTTTTATTTCGAATGGGAAGCGAAGAATACAAAGCCGAACGTCGCGTCGCGTCGGTTATTGCATCCGGGGCTTCAATTACACTACACACCTAATTTTGTGCCTTCAACATTGTTACGAACATACGGATAGTTCGAACGTTCAGTTCTAGCTATACGGCCAGGTTAAACATATGGACAGTCCGTACGGTGTTGGTCAATCCCCTAACTATTTCCAAAGTCTGATGGGGAGTAGGAAGGCGCCCCTGTGACTGGTCAGAGAAATAATGTTGGTCAAACCCTACTCTTCCCAACGTCTCGTGGGGCCGGAATAGCACCCCTGTGACAGGTCACATAAATAATTAGATGATGTTATTTGATGTCGACCAGGCGATAAAATTAATTAAAAGATGTTATTATTTGTTGGTATACTGGTCCAAAATGTATTAAAAGAAACTTCAAACGTTTCGCCCTTCGCCGAAGGGCCTCTTCAGTCATAAATATGTATAGCCTAGACACAGAAGACATAAAAAACTGTCACATTTTATGAAAAAGAAGTAAAAATTGTCTTATGCAAAATCCTTTACCATCTTAATGAATCAAGTATAAGATTCCGGAGCGAGAAAGCTCATGGAGCAAGTCATTATAGCCGCTTTTTGTTGTGATGTTAATCATTGTAAAAAATACGTAAGATTTTTTCTATTAAAACAGATGCAGTGGACGATAAAAAGATGAAAATAAAATGACTTGCGTACTGTGTTGGCACTGACAAGATGTTAAAAATACAAGTTTTTGGTGGGCCATCACATCATCCTTTCAGGCTAAAAAGAGAAAGTGACATTTCTTAGATACAAAACATTAATATCGTATATACAAGGTGGTTACAGGATAATTTGATTCGTTACTTAATTGGTCTGATGTCTGCGCATTATATATCCTACGTCATACATGAGATAGGACAACGGACTCTCTCTTCTTGTCTTATCGTAACCATATAGTTGGCTTCTGAAGTATGTAAGTTTTCATTCATTATAAAATAGATATCGCAATTCGTATTAAGTTGAAAATAATTCTATGAACAACAGTTATTATATAGAATCAATAGCTGTTGGTTTTATTAATTAACAGTTATTAGTGTTCTTAATTAAATTTAAATATATACTGCTCAGACCTTCAATGTCAGTTCTTTTTTTAACTGAAAATTTATTCTTTGCTATATGAAACATTTCCCTGAATAGTCTTTGTTTTTTATTCACTTTAAGACCTAGTACATTGACATGTTCAAAATCAAAATGATGATGCTTCGTATGCGAGTGATATACTAACGTCGTGCTTCTATCGTCGTGTTTGCAATCATATTTGTGCTCATTCATTCTAGTATCGATATTTCTTTCTGATTGGCCAATATAAATACATTTAAAACGCAAGCAGCTAACACCACAGATCGTATGTGTCTTTAAACCCTTTCTCAACGGATTTTTACCGTTGGTAAAGCATTTAAAACCATCATGGTCAGAACGTAGAACAACTTTAAAACCCAATTTTTCAAACATTATTTTTAAATTATTGCTGCACTGTTAAAAATAATATTAAATATAATATACCCATGTGTATTAAAATTAATATATCAAGCAAAATCAGTTTAGCAGTTATTTTCGATCCTAAGTAATAAAACATGATACCGTCTTCCTATTAAGGGCATGTGATACTTCAATCGGGTTCAGTTCGCCCGGGTTTTTGTCCACAAAACTTAAAATTTGTAAAAACTGAATTCGGAGATGCTATAAAATAGAATAACGGACGTCCCCGAACTCTTTTTTTCAAGGGATAATAACAAAAAAAATATATTCTGCTAAATAAAATTTTCCTGTATATGCACTATTTGGGGGTTAGGATCGGTTGTCAAGTCTCTGTCATTCCGATAATGTTGGTATCTTTTATACCGAGTGACACAGAGGGCGCCCTTACGAGCATAAATTAAAGTATTTATGAAATATATTTTTTGGATTGCCTACAAACGAGCTTAGTTCCGGGACATTAGTTACTATGTTTTATTACTTGTCCTAAGTTTTCGACCAAAAATATTGTGTAGTTTGGAAGTAAATCTGCGGGAAAATTGTAACACACATAACCTCAAAATACACACATATTAATCAAATTTAGCAAAATGAAATATTTTTAATTATTCCACAACAGAAGAGTTCGGGGACGTCCATTAGCATGTTCGCTATCATTCCCCAAATTTTTAAGGCAAAATCTTTATTATTGTAGGAAAAAAGCCGGGGGAACCTAGCACTGCTATAATCGATAATTGTTTATGTATCACATGCCCTTAACCATAAAAAGACAATTGGATTTCAAGTCGAAAAATTCAATTAAGCAAATAAATAACAGAGCTAACCTACAATCAACTGTATTCGCATTAAATTTTTACCATTTAGAGCGAATTTAGGGAAAAGTTCCACCCGTACATTGCACTTTCATTATAAATAATAATTCAGTCGACGAACTCTAGATTATTAATTTAACTGCCAATAGTTGACAAGATTTGAAGAAATGAAAGCACTTTGAGTTTTCACGCAAACTGATATAACGACCTGCATATTAAATTTAATACACATGTATATTAAACTCACTACACCAATGTATGTTACAATTCAGTAGCGGTAGTGCATATTTGCTTCACACACATGTATATTAAATCTCATACAGATTTTTCTAACAGTGTATACATTGCTGTATATGGTAAGACCAAACATTTTTCTCTATTATTGTAACTATTTTCAAAATTTGTGACGTTGTTTGTGTTATTAGTGTTACTACTATTACTGTTGTTTCTACCGTCAATATGTTCTAATCTTTTGTTCATAAACTTGGCGATGAAATTTTTAGGGTAATCATTTTAAATTAAAGTTTTTGTGACTAAATCAAGATTCTTATTTTTGCATGTATGGTCAGAAAGTCTAACTGCTCTGTCAACCAAGGAATTAACCACACTGATTTTGTACTGTAAAAGTGTAAATGTATTAAAATTCAGATACCTTCCCGAGCATGTGAGCTTCCTATACCAATCGGTGCTCAACTTTCCATTGTCCCTTTTCACTAAAGAGATCTAGAAAGCTTATACTCATGTTGTTTTCTCTCTCTATAGTAAACTTAAGTCTTGCGTTAAATTTGTTGAACCTTTTTAACAAATCATCAATATTGTTCTTATAACAAATTTAACGCAAGACTTAAGTTTACTGTAGAGAGAGAAAACAACATGAGTATAAGCTTTCTAGACTTTTTAGTAAAAAGAGACAATGGAAAGTTGAGCATCGATTGGTATAGGAAGCCCACATGGTCGGGAAGGTATCTGAATTTTAATACATTTACACCTTTACAATACAAAATCAGTGTGATTAATTCCTTGGTTGACAGAGCAGTTAGACTTTCTGACCATACATGCAGAAATAAGAATCTTGATTTAGTCACTAAAACTTTAATTGAAAATTATTACCCTACAAATTTCATCGCCAAGTTTATGAACAAAAAATTAGAACATATTAATAGTAAAAAGAACAGTAACAGTAGTAACACTAATAGTACAAACAACGTCACAAATTTTGAAAATATTTACAATAATAGAGAAAAGTTTTTGGTCTTGCCATGTAGAGCAATGTACAGCAATAATTTAAAAATAATGTTTGAAAAATTGGGTTTTAAAGTTGTTCTACGTTCTGACCATGATGATTTTAAATGCTTTACCAACGGTAAAGATCCGTTGAGAAAGGGTTTAAAGACACATACGATCTATGGTGTTAGCTGCTTGGGTTTAAAATGTATTTATATTGGCCAATCAGAAAGAAATATAGATACTAGAATGAATGAGCACAAATATGATTGCAAACACGACGATAGAAGCACGGCATTAGTATATCACTCTCATTCGAAGCATCATCATTTTGATTTTGAACATGTCAATGTACTAGGTCTTGAAGTGAATAATGAACAAAGACTATTCAGGGAAATGTTTCATATAGCAAAGAATGAATTTTCAGTTAACAAAAGAACTGACATTGAAGGTCTGAGCGGTATATATTTGAATTTAATCAATAACACTAATAACTGTTGATTAATAACACCAACAGCTATTGATTCTATATAATAACTGTTGTTCATAGAATTATTTTCAACTTAATATGAATTGGGATATCTATTTTATAATTAATGAAAACTTACATACTTCAGAAGCCAACTATATGGTTACGATAAGAGAAGAAGAGAGAGTCCGTGGTCCTATCTCATGTATGACGGGCACATTCTCATCCCGCGAGGCTCGCTTCCCTCGCAAGTTTGAGCGCACCTAGGGCGCGCGACGTGGATTCTCGCGCTTCGCGCTCGATAATATATTTATGTCGCGCTTCGTACTCGATGACGTATTTACCTCGTGCTACGCGCTCGGCCTTTGTATTTCCCTCACATTTGCGCCCAGACCTTTTAAAATTAAAGTTCAAATCATCGACAACTGTAATATGGTGATTATTAATTTTCTTTTGTTAAAGCTCTTTTCGCTTTAACGAACATATTCTCATCACGAATCTCGTTTCCGCACTCGATTTTGTCCAAAATATGAACATTTCTACATTATGTTCAACATTATTATATGAAATGTATATTATCATATTTATTTCTGAATCTCAAGCTGGTACTGCTTATTCAGATTTTGCAAAATAATGTACAAATTTTATTTTTCATTATTACTTCAATATTTGCTCCTTATTTTGCACTAATTTTTATTCGCAGCTATCCTGAAAAAGCTATCATTTCAATAAATTTATATTATCACAATTCATCATAGGAATTGGCATGGAAACATACGTATTTTCATTGTCTGGTTTTTATAATTATAAAAAAGTTTGCATCCTACACAAAAAATATTGTTATCATACATTTTATTGCAACTTGTGTCGTTTCTCCATAAATTTAATTTGTTTATTCTCAACGTTATTTTTTATGATCTAAACTGAAAATACACATACTACTGTAAAGTGATTCTAAGCAAATTTGTAGATATAATTAAAACATAAATTTTTGTCAAATAAAAAGTTATTGTAGGTTGTGTCGTTTTTCCAAAAATTACATTTTTAATTTTTGATGCATTTTTATAACAAGAGTTTATAATAAATTTGTATATCTTTTTTGGTTGAACAACTTTTGTCATTTCATTTTTTTTTCATCTCTTGTGTCGTTTTTCCACAAATTTAATTTGTTTACTTTTATTCTTATTTTTTACGATTGACAAAAAACTAATCGCCTTTTCTAAAAATTATAAATAACAAATTTGTACTTCCTCTTTGAGTGAACAAGTTTTCCTATTATTTTTTTTCTTTTCTTGTGTCGTCTTCCAAAACATTAAATTTTTATTTTTAATGTTATTTTTTACGATTAAAACAAAAACTAAGCGTCCCATCGAAAAATTGTTAATGAAAAATTTGCAGCTGTTTTTTGGATGAACGACTTCTGTCTATTCATTTTTTCGTGTCGTTTATCCTGAAATTTAATTTTTTTTAATGTAGTTTTTAACGAATAAAACAAAAACTACGAATCCTATGAAAAAGTGATTGATGACAAATTTGTAGATCTTTTTTGGTTGCACGATTTTTGCATCTTCATCTTTTCTTATATCTTGCATAGCGTGACCGCAAAATGGAATTTTTAATTTTTAATTATTTTTTGTGGGATCAAAATTTGAATTTTCTATTTTTCGAAAAAATTCAAAAATTTGTTATAGTAATTTTGTAGGGCTCCCAAAAAGAAAAATTGTTCTCTTCTTGACTTTTTTTCACATCGTACGTTGTTCGGCTTAAAATGTTAATTTTCGTTTTTTTTTTTTATTTTGAAAATGCTATAACTCTGATAATTTTCTTTTACTCGAAAAATATCATTGAGGTAAATTGTTTTCTTTTTGAGTACTACTGATAACCATACATACAATTTTCAAATCTTGAAAAAAGTGGTCTCAAAAATTTTCAAATTGTGCTTACGTTTTGAATTTTTATCAAAAATAGCTGGCTAACGAACTTGTGCTTTTTTTTAGGGCTTAAAGAAATATGCCAAAGCTCAATTCAATCTGATCATTTTTTCTAAAGTTATCGTGCCTACAGACAGACTACAGACCACAGACTACAGACTACAGACAGACAGACACATTGGTAAAAATCGTTTTTTCCAGCTCAGGGGGTCTCAAAACTTGGAGATTTGATGAAAATCGACAAAGTCAAATTTTACATAAAACCAATACCTTCTCATCAGGATGAGAATGTAAGAAAGACTATTTCAGGGAAATGTTTCATGTAGCAAAGAATAAATTTTCGGTTAACAAAAGAACTGACATTGGAGGTCTGAGCGGTATATATTTAAATTTAATTAAGAACACTAATAACTGTTGATTAATAAAACCAACAGCTATTGATTCTATATAATAACTGTTGTTCATGGAATTATTTTCAACTTAATACGAATTGCGATATCTATTTTATAATGAGTGAAAACTTACATACTTCAGAAGCCAACTATATGGTTACGATAAGACAAGAAGAGAGAGTCGGTTGTCCTATCTCATGTATGACGTAGGATATATAATGCGCAGACATCAGACCAATTGAGTAACGAATCAAATTATCCTGTAACCACCTTGTATGTACGACATTAATGTTCTGTATCTAAGAAATGTCACTTTCTCTTGTTAGGCTGAACGGATGATGTGATGGCCCACCAAAAACTTTTATTTTTAACATTTTGTCAGTGCCAACACAGTACGCAAGTCATTTTATTTTTATCTTTTTAACGTCCACTGCATCTGTTTTCATAGAAAAAATCTTACGTATTTTTTACAATGAGTAACATCACAACAAAAAGGGGCTATAATGACTTGTTCCAAAAGCTTTCTCACTCCGGAATCTTATGACTTGATTCATTAAGATGGTGAAGGATTTTGCATAAGACAATTTTTACTTCTTTTTCATAAAATGTGATAGTTTTTTATGTCTTCTGTGTCTAGCCTATACATATTTATGACTGAAGATGCCCTTCGTCGAAGGGCGAAACTTTTGAAGTTTCTTTTAATAAATTTTGGACCAGTATACCAACAAATAACAACAACTTTTAATTTATTCACATTCATAATGTTGGTGAAACCCCTACCCCTTTTCAATGTCTCGTGAGGAGCGGGAAGGCGCCCCTGTGACTAGTCACAGATATAACGTTGGTTAACCCCCTACCTCTTTCCAACGTCAAAATTAAACAATTTTTAAAACTTTTGTAACCAAAATTTTCAAACTTTCTTTCGACAGTCAAAATATTTAAATTAATAAAAAATTCGGCTTTGACTTTTCTTTCCAAGCGTCTAAAGTTACGCGATGCGTGGCAAAGATTTGCAACAAGGTCTATACGTCCGGAAATAAGCTACACCCCCATCCTTTTTTCCAACTCCCCATTTCCGTCACCAAGTCCGTACGTTTAGACTCGAAAATAAGAAATAAAAAATAAGTAAATAAATAAGCGCAAGGACTGTTCGCACTTTTATCCCAGACGTGCAGTCAAAGCTAAGCGTAAGGATAATACAGACTTTTTATCTAGCCGAGCTAAACGGACGGACAGTCCATACTTTGAACCCAACCGAGCTTAAAGTACGGACAGTCCGTCACTTTATACTCGGTCTTAGGTGGCCATTTTATTCACACAGCCAAACCCCTGGCCGTTCTTTCGACATTTTATGCATATTTCACTGTTTTATTTGTGATATTAAATATTTGCAATGTTTAAAATACACAAAAGTATTCCCTGTAACAAAATATATTGTCAAATAATGATTTTAAACAGTTTCTACCGTTAAAAGTTAATGATAGAAGTATGCTATATTCATACTACATCGTTAATATAAGTCAAGAAGAGTAGTGAGTTCTGAAAAAGTAAAACAAAGAAGGAAAAATGCGTACCCAAGCGTAGTCCTACCGACTTCGCTTCTGCTGCTAATGCTACAGCAAGCTAAATCGTTTGGTACCGCTGTACTCCCCGATCCGAGTATACGCCGTAAATTTCAACTTACTGCAAATCGACTCTCCCGAAAAATAAGTCACTAACAAATTTTTTCGTATACAGAGTGTATCAACTATATTTTACTTTGCTAGAGTGTCGTATCCCTATGTATTTTTAAATGGAGATACGACGCGCTAGCGAATCATAATACAGTTGATTCGATCTGTTTTCGGAAAAATTTGTTAGTGACTTATTCTTCGGGACAGTCGAAATGTGGTTATTCCTAGCGCTTTACTATAAACGTAGAACGTTATACACCGGTAGTAGAACTGATAGTCCGAAAATTTTTTGAATCAGAGTAGAAGAAGAACCGACCATAAATGCAAACTCCAGCAGGCAATATATAATCTATTTCTTGGTTAATAGAACACCAGTAATATTTTTGAGGATCAGAAATATCACACACACGTTATAGAAGCGATATAAATCAGATCTGCTGCGCAGAAGTGGAAATAAGTAATGAAATACCAGCCAAAACGCTATAGGGGTCAATTGACGCCTGCCGGTAACCGACTATAAAAAGTTAATTTTTTTAAAAAGTGCGCATCCAATATTTTCGAAAAAAGCATCAAATACTCCTATTTATAAATAATTAAAAGTCACAAAACGCCATCTAGCTGCAACCAACCGCTGCGCAGATTTGCCACTTCAAAAATCGAAAGGGGTCAATTGACCCCGCCCGGTACTTCTAGTGTTAAAGTAGAATGCGTTATTTTGGTCATACGGTCCATTAAAATTAATAGTGGATTCAGTGTTCCAAAATCATGCTGTATTCGTCAAGTTTCTTAAAAAAACCAACGTACGTTTCGACCTTGTTGCAGGCCTTCTTCAAGGATGATACATAACCTAAGTTAACATAATTTACATGGATGTAATACATTTTTAATGAACAAAAACGTGTAAAATTTTTTTTTTAATTTACCAGTAATGATATTATTCTAATCATCTAAGACATTTCAATTTCGGTTTTATTTCAGTAGAGAAAAAAACTCATCTTTTTTTTTTGAGTGAACCAAAATTTGATGCTTTTCGTATTATTGACGATTTTAAGTTTTAATTAAAATGGTTAATTAATGTCCTCTAAAAGATTTTAAAAAATTGAAACCTCAAAATTTTCGAGGCTCCAATATAGTTTTGTACTACATTTTTAATAAATAAAATGAACAACAGATGTTATGATATGGAAGGACAAACATGGACTGACGAAATACATTCTGAATAAAGTCATGCTTTCATGAGTAATTAAAAGAGGTTGATATTTAAATGGCGACCCACA
>CAKNWT010195920.1:0-14760 GCA_932066315.1 Andricus coriarius
ATAAAAAGGCAGGCAAATTATATGACCAGTATGAAGGTCCATTTATAGTTAAAAAGAAAATGTCACCTACAATTTACGAATTAAAAAACCTAAAAGGAAAAAACATAGGAGAATTCAATATTGACGATTTAAAATTAGAAAATTTAGATAATAATAAGGCTTAAATAATGAAAAGAGAATTCTCTCTGTGACAGGGATAAGGGACACATGGAGAAAAACGGAGAAACCAAAATGGAAGAGTCGATATCAATGTCGAAAACCAAAATACAGGGAAACCAAGACGGACTCGAATGCCGGTTGTGTGAAAAACTAATACCTAGAATTATTTACGTTATCCATGACTCTTTTGTAATAACAGACCTTACAGACTACAAAATAACTTTACAACACCAGACCCCAAAAGACAGACGCACATACAAGGGAATTGGGAACTGATAAATAGGGAAAATACAACAAGTATTGAACATTGAAATACCAAAAACATTTCATACAGAGGAAAAAACGATCGAATACGAAATAGAAATAAATATTGATCAAGAAACCATAACGGAAATGGATAAATTATTCGTTTCAGAACAATAATAAAATCTATAGTAAATTGAAAGATTAAATATACCCATAAAGTAACTAATATATATGATAAGTAAAGGTAACTAACTCTATACTCCAAGACAAAAAGGACAACTCCGGACAATTTAGGGACAGAACTCATTTTTTTTTTCAGAACATGGAGAGCCCGAAGTGCTGCCTGTGCATGCAGGAATTGGACGGCTGGTCTCTGTCACAACACAGGGTTTGTTGCAGAGACATCAAGTGGCTGCAGTTGCGGTGGGCAGGGGTCCCCGAGCGCGACATCCCGTACCACCCACACCGACACGTGAGACGGATGGCGCGGGACCAGTCCGCTCGGGAACAAAATACCGAAGCCACTGAAGAAGAGGCAACCAGCCAAAGACCACCACCAGCTGAGGAGAACACCACACTGCAACACCAACTCTTCAAACTCTCCATGGAGTTTGAAGAGAGGGCGCGCCAACACTCCATCGAATTCACGGAGGAATTCGAAAAAAAAGAAAGAGGAACTGAGGATGAAGGCGGCAGAGGAGGGAAGGCGAAGGGAAGGGAAATTAGAGGAAGAAAGGACCCGAAGCGCCAGGGAATTCAGGGAAAGGAGAACCGAACAGGAAAGGATGGAAAGAGAAAGAAGAGAAAGGGAGGAAAGGGAGGAGGCTATTAAGGTGGAAAGGGAATGGAGGGAGCTAAGAGAGAATAGGCAGAGGGAGTGGGAATAGTCCAGGAGGGAACTAAGAAGAAAGCAGCAGTGGAGCCAATTAGTGATCCAGATGGCGATACTGCTGCTTATCGCAAAGAAAAGTTAGATCTCACCTGCACCTTACACTACGGCTGAAGCTATCACTAATTTGTTTTTTTATTTTTTTATCAATGTCACTACAATTACTACTATACTACTATTATTCCTAATCGTTATCTAAACACGCCGCAAATTTTCAACTCCTACTGATGTACCATGAACAAAGCGCATTATTACTTAATATTAATGCACAAACGCCCACAAGCATGACGTTAGTGCTAAGAAACATTACTATTTTTTTTCTCTTTTCCTTTTCTTTCGGTACTGGGAAGCACAATAGGAAAAGCTATAATTAATAGCCGATTGATACCTAGAAAATAAGAATATTATACCAAAGGATATATATAATTGTGACGACAGGACTTCGAATCAATTCTTGTCTGGTTACGAAACTCCAATTTTATGTTGTATTAATTCAAAAGAATATTTTTATTTTAAATATTATTATTATTTTCTTTTTCGAAATATAAACCGAACCCCGTTAGAGGGGGGGGGGGTGTAACACAGGGGGTTACTTGGCGGTATGGGTGACGAGGGCCTGAGCCGAGTCCGTCCGGGAACCCACGACGGGTCCCGAACGTGTGGCCGATGGCGGGACTCGCCGCTCAGACCGTCAGTTCCTCCCTGTGCTTGCGAACGTTAAGTGTTCTCTGTTTTCGTGTGTCGACAATTGTGAACGACGCTGGTTTGTTGCCCATTCGTTCTCCGCTCAGGATTATCGCTACTGTCATCGTTGTTATTCCCGACGTCGAGCCTCACTGTAAGTGAAATATATGATTTTATCATATACCAACCCACGACCAACTTATTTGTGGACCCCTTCTCTCGGTTCCCCGGTTTTTCCCCTTTCCTTGTTCCCTCCTCGGTCTTACCACGTAATAATCTTCTCTCACTTCCTCTAGTCATGGGTGGCCTGCGGTGTCCTGGCGACTCGGCCCTCGTACTATCCCTTCGTTAGAGGCGTATCCTATAGGCGGGAAAAGGACCGAACCATCAAGGGTCCAATTCTCTTTCCAGAAAGCATGGCCGCTTATTCCTTGTGCCAGAAACAGACAGCATAGTTCGTGGTATTCACTCCTCTCATGGATGGTCTCTGGCAATATGGTGGCTGGATGTGATTGGGTCTACCGCAGTCGTTACTATGGCAACCAGTGTTTCGGTAAAACGTTAAGATGGCGACTCCTCGGGTCCCGCTGTCCCACCCCTGGTGTAATGACGTCTGGTGATAATTGTAATGCTTCAACGCTGGTGGTCGATTCTCTCTCCCCCTCTATATCATTCCTGGTGACAGGATGTAAATAAAATGGTACGAACGGAATAAATTATAAGTATAGATATATAATTTTTGACCTATAAGAGTGCTCTCCGTGAAATAAGGACTCTCGTTCTTCAGGTTCGATAAGTAACAAAAAAAAATCTACCACTCTACCGCCTCTAGGACTCCGGTGCCGGTAAGGGTCGTTTATTGTGAACGGTGAAAAACACCTGGCTACAACTCCACCGACCTTAGCCGGGGTGTAAGGGTAGTTTACGATCTCGGAAAATTAGTTATCTGTTTCCTTTTACGACAGATAGTTCCCGAAGGGACAACTAAGAAAACTTTGGTTCCTTCCAGTGATTGTCCCTTCCTCAGAGGCTCTCTTTTAGGGTATCCTTGGGCATTCTTGATACATGCTACCACTAAAAGGCAAACAGCAGATCATAAGAAAAATTTCAAACCAGACAAACAGAAAGTGGGGTAACAAAAAAAAAATTTTCATTGATATCGTGATCATCCCAGTATGCAGCAAAGGATAATGTTCCAAAGAAAAAAAAAATCATAAGTCTAATTTTGAAATAACTAAAAAAAAAACTATCTTTCCAGAAAAATCGCTCAGGATTCCCTCGCGTGAGCTGCTGTAGGGCGTTTTCGATATACATTATGTGTACTTTTAACAAAAGGGGTAATTACCCTTGTATAGCTTTACGTAATGATATAAATTATAATGCTGTTGACGATGGCGTTAGCGACTCTAACTACTAATAATATAAAAGTTTTATGATAATACGACAACTACTCATTCGAGATCCGCCCATTGCGGATTTGTACGCGGTGGCTTTCTGTATAGTGGGCCTCCACGATAGGCCTCCTTCGTACAATTCCTGGTCCGGGCGCGGCTGGGTTCTCTCGGCCAAGACCAAGTCCGACTTATATAACTCGCTGCAACTCGGGCACGTACGCTTCGTAAAGCCCTTTTCGCCACATCCCTTGCAGTACTGGACGTGCAAGTCGGTTCTGGGGCAATCTCCCTGCTCGTGCCCGACCTCCTCACACTTCCAGCACATCCAAGGGATGGGGCCCCCATAGGGCTTAGGACGCGGCGCTTCCGGCTTCAGCCATTCCGCCCTCTGATCATATTGCTGGCCCAGACCACAAGGTCGAAGCTTTCTGGCCAGATCGCTCTCGCTGTCACGAGAGGGAGTTCTTCTTGCTACCGTAGCACCTGAGTTCTGTCCCGAAGTTTCAGTAGCGTCCTGCCTACGTGGACGGTTACGGAAGGGAGTGTCCCTAACCTCTGCGTTTCCGACGGACTGAGTAGAGGTTGAGGCTTCTTGGCCATTCTCGGCAGGTGGACTGGTCCTGTATAACAAGAAACACGAATTCTCCCCTGTACTCTCCGTAATAGATCACTCCAACGCGACCAAAGGTTTCAAATTCCGGACATATTCTTTTCCCACGAATCTCCCACCCTGATCTACCAAAGTAAATACCAGCGGGGACAACCGACACCTGATCTTGAATGGGCCCTCGAATTATAATATTTGGCCTGTGTTTCGTACGTCCTATCCAAGTTTCGCCAACCCAATTCGCGTAGGTCGTCTATCCGTTTTACCCTTTCAATCCAGGCATCCCGCTGAGGCTCAGAGTGTTGATTACTCTTTTCCAAGTCCGTACGCATAGTCCTATATGGAAGGGGGTTCCTTGAAAAGTTTAGAAACACTGGGGACACATTTAAAGTACGATGAACTGCGGAGTTGTACGCAAACCTAAACTTCGGTAGGTGTGCATCCCAATCCTGGTGGTTGTCATGTAGGAATGATATAATCATTGTCTTCAAGACCCTGTTGACCCTCTCGTTGGGGTTTGCCTGAGCGTGACAAACCGGGGTAGTGGTGTGGATAATGCCGATGCTCCGACACATTAGACCTCTCAATTTTTTTGTAAACTCGGTGCCATTATCGGTGTGGATCACCTCAGGGGCCCCCAAAGAGACTCTAACAAATCTTCAAATGCTTTACTTATAGTGGGGCCATTTGCCGTGCGTATCGGGATGCATTCGATCCACTTTGTGAATAGATCTTGGAATACCAGGATATATTGGTGTTCTGCTTTGCTACTCGGAAAGGGGCGCATGATGTCCCCAGCTACCACCGTCCAGGGCTGTTCCGCAATGCGTTGGCCCATCAATCCAGCAGGGCGAGCCTGCTCGACTTAATGTTTCTGACAGGGATCACAAGAAAAATAAACTGGACAATATCGTGAAACATCCCCGGCCAGTAATAGCGGAGTGCTACCCTTTGATGGGTTTTCTCATTACCCAAGTGACCAGCTTGGGGTGCTTCATGTGCTTCCTGCAATATCTGGAGCCTTAGTTCTGTCGGAGGGACTAGTTTCCTCGTCTCCAGGTTGGTCAAGAGCGCATCAGTCAACACATTTGGTTTGTGACGGTACAGCATTCCGTGCTCTACTTTCCAATCAGGAAAAACTTTCGGCCGATCTTGGACTGCTTGAACGCGTCGCAAATACCAAGGTTCCTGTGTCTCGCCTATGCTCGACACCGGAGCCTCATCGTCCTCGGTCAGTCTTGAAAACGCATCCGGGACGTGGAACAGGGCACTCTTCCGGTGAATGATCTCGAAATCATACCCTTGCAGCTCTAAACCCCATCTCGCAAGTAGATCTGTCGGGTTCCTCAAGTTATTCAACCACCGGAGTCTACTGTGATCGGTAATGACCCTAAATTAGAACCCTTCCAGATACTCGCGGAATTTTCGGATTCCCCAGACCACGGCCAAACATTCGAGCTCTATGACGGTATAATTACGCCCTGCGGATAAAAGAGACCGTTGGCGCTAGCGTCTGTATGTAGGTTAAAAGGGTTTTCGACTACGCTATTGAACCTAGGATACGCGAGGATAGGTACGCCAGTCAGGGCCCTTTTCAGACTATCGAAAGCCTCCTGCTGCTCCTCACCCCAGTGCCATTTGATGTTCGTCCTAAACAGCCGTGTTAAGGGCTCTGCTACCGTAGCGAATTTCGGTATGAATCGTCTGTACCACGAGGGCATCCCCATGAACCTGCGCAGTTGTTTGACTGTCCTCGGGACAGGATACGAGGTTATAGGTTCCACCTTATCGGGATCGACCACCGCGACTCGATCAAGAACCCTCCCTAGCCACGACAGATGTCCATCGAATGTCTCGGTGACGACGATGATGTCGACGAGGTAACTAAACACGTTAGGTCTCATTTGCGGCGTGATCACCCGATCGAAAAGCCGTTGGAAGGTTGCTGGAGCTCCTGTGAGCCCAAAGGGCATTCTTTTGAACCCAAAAAACACTCTTCCCGGCACAGAGAAAGCAGAGTAAGGTCTCTGGCGGCCTTTAATTGCTTTAATATCTCAGTCATATAAGGTAGAGGGTATGCATATTTCCTGGAGATAGCATTAAGCTTCCGAAAATCTAAGCACAGCCGATACTTCCTCTATTCCCATTTATATAGGCCCAGTTCCGCTTGCAATGATATAGCTGACTGACGAAATATTGGAACCTACTTCGTCGTCGGACATGTGGATTTCCTGAAACTCTTTCAAATCAATTTTAGCCTTATATGTCACACTTTTAGAACCTGTATCCGAGGAATGAAGCCGTATCGACGTTTCCCAGTCAGCCTTTAAATTGGTTAGGGGCAGATTCGCGGTGTTAGGGGGATCGTTGTGTGTACCAGGGGTCCTGGTTTTCGAAAGGTCGTTCGATTTGCGCCTGGCGCGCGGACCGGGCCCAGATGTGCTGGCAAAGGTTTCAGTCACGGTCGTTGGTGACTGAGAGGCAGCAATGACCGTGCTTACTACTTCTCCTTGTAATTTCCCGAAGACTTTGGGCAATACCTAGTTGTAAAGCCAACCGCTTTGCATTTATAGCAGCTGGGCCTCCTAGGGGCTGCGCAACCCTTTCCGCAATGTCCTTATTGATCACAATTAAAAAAAAAAGTGTGGAAAAAGTGATTTAATGCATTTTTGGCGGATGCTTCGATCTCCGTGTGAGAATTTGGCGGCTAAAGGCGTGATTGCCAAACGAGAGGCCTTTAGAAGATTTTGGAAGTCAGTGCGCGTTAATCTTCCTGTTTAAAAATTCTTCTTTCCTGTTACAAGTTGAAGTATTTCGGTTAAATCTTTTTCATTTTAGTTGAAAATTCCACTCTTTGATTAAAATTTCATCTTTTTTATTGAAAATGCAATATTTTTACTTGAAAATTTAGGAATTTGAAACGGTTTAAATTGAATTTAATATAGTACCCACACTAATTTTACTTAAATAGGCACTGAATTTTAAGTATAAAAACAAATAAAATTTTTATTTATTTTTTTCAATTATTATTCAATTTGTAATGTGAATTTGTCATGGTCAGGGACAATGAAAAATTGTTCACCGAGAAGTCAGGGAATGTTAAGAAGTTTCGAAGTTGGTATTTTGTAGCAACCCTGTTTTTTAAATTTCAGTTTCAAATTTAAGTTAACTTCAATTGATTGAACCATTCATAGTTTTGAGCATAAACGGTTTTAATATCTCAATTTTTAACAGTGACGAAATCTGCCCGATAAGTGGGCACATTCTCAACCAAGTTTGGTTATTTAATTTCTTTTTAATCTCGTCTCACTCGAATTTTCATTTATTTAATTTTTTTTCTTTATTTGTTTCAGTCTATTAAATTAAAAAAATATATATAAAAAACAAAACTTAATAATTATGTAGGCGCGCCTGTAATTACTACTATTTAATGGTACTTTTAGTTTAGTGTACTAATTTCGTCTGAATCATTTGTAGGTTCGCGGCCATTCTTGACGTGTGGCTCCCGACTGTAGAAAGAACTAGAGGCGCTTCGTGTTGGTCACGTTATCCGAAGTTGGAGAGAGCGACTGTCCGGTTGTGGTCTCGGGCGAAATTTACACAAGAATACTCGTGGAAAGAGGAGTGTTTTTGTTATCAGCGGAGGGGTTATTGGTCTCTAGTAGGGACAATTTTAGCCTTGAAATGTGGGAAGGCTTCACGAAATTCTGGGGTGCGGAACGCACCTAGTAAGTATTTTGACGACAGTACTTCCGCCTGTATGTACACAGACACAGACATATGCATGTCCCTGAATGAGTGCATGTTTCTTCGTTATTATATTTGTATATATACTTTTTCTTCTCTATTTGTTTAGCACATTTGAGGAGCTCCCGGCAACTCCCCCTGATGTCGGGCTGCAGCCCCACTAGGCACAGGGCTAAGGCTGATTTGGACTCAGCAATTTACTCGAAGGGGAGGTCGATGGCATTGCAATGGTCAGGGCCGCACTGAGGGGTGTGGGAGCCCTAGGGCCGGCTAAAATATAGGGGCCTTTTGTAATTCCTGTGTGGCTACTAAAAAAAAGGCCATTGAAGTAGGAGCCAATGCACAAGTGTGTGCATGTAGCAGTGATATTGATTTACCGACTAGAATAGTTACATTTGTGGGAGCCCCTAAAATGTGGGGGCCATGGCCCCGCTATCCCCGTAGCAAATGCGGCCCTGGCAATGGTCATCGCGAATTGGTAAGCCTTCTTTTTTGTTTGATTTATAATTATTTATCTTTGAATGAAATTGATTTTATGAATGTCTTCCGTATATTTAATTAGCACAATTTATTTTCAGTATTATGCCGACGAGCTGGATGTGGACTGGGCGGAGGTCGACTGGGGTCACCTTCTTTTTTAATAGGTTTCATCGAGGCCTGATTTAGTTAGACAGGCCGGTGGGGGGGGGTCTCTTTAATTTAATTTAATTTAATTTTAATTTTATTTATTCATTTTATTTTATTTTTTTAACTATTATTGATTGTGATTCGTTTTTTTAATTTTCTAATAAAGAAAATTATGTATGGAAATTTCATGGAAATCGCGGAAAAAAATGTTAATAGGGGAACACATGTTTTACTTGTATTTCTTGTAAAAATCTGTTTCTTTTCATCATTTCATCCCTCTATTCGTATAACGCTGACAATACGTTTTTTCTTTTGTATTGTTTTGTTCTAATTATTTTACAGGGGCTGCAATGTTTGCGTAGGCAGCGTGACTGGCGCATTTGACATATGTGAGACGGGTTGAAGTTGCGTAGGAGTGGTGGAGGGAGCAGAGTTACTCTTGCCCCCTGGTTGCTGTTCTTCCTCTAGATGTTCGATGTCTTCGCTGGTATGCTCTTCTTTCTGAGTCCCTTGATGTGAATGCTTGCGTAAGGTAGAACTAATAGCCACTTTCCTCACTCCGATAATGATATAGGAACGAAGAAAGAATAAGGCGAATCCAATCATGATAAAACAGAGACCAGAATACGTCCCGTGAATCAGCCTAGTTTGCTGAGTCCTCGATTGGTGTAGAAGGCTTAGCGAGTATAGCTGCTGCTCCAGTTCATCTAGAGTTTTGGCGTTAGTTTCGAAGCGTTCCTTCTTAGCTGCATCTTCTTCCAAAAATTCTGGGGCATGCTCAAGCGATTGTATTAATTGATGATTTTCAAATATGTTCGGTGAGATCATTTCTAGGTCCAATAGCGAATCTGGCTCGTAGACGGCCTCGGTGGATCCCACGGGCGCTACTTAAGCTGGTATCGTTGCATCTATGGTTCACATCTCGCATTCAGGGGCTAGTAGTATTATTCCTATTTCTTCGAGATTTAGTTTGACATCAAGTTTGGATTGGCATTTGATTTTTACAGGTGTTTCTTCCATCATCGAGTATAGTTCGTTGAATTTCAACTATTGGTTTGTGGATCAATTGTGTTTCGCAGGGTTGGTGCTGAGATGCTTCAAGCAATGCTAAGCTAAGTTTGCAAATCCATTTTCCTGATATTCTTTTGCATGTTTTCAAATCTGCTTCTTTTGCTAACATATATGTTCTCTGTGATACTTCTATAATAATGTGGGAGAACCTCGGCAGAATATATGGTCTCCCTGTGCCATTTTGCAAACTTGGTTGGATTACCGGTACAGGGAGTATTTCATATTTAGTAGATTTTACGCTTTCTGTTAATGGTATGTCCAGAATAACTTTTAAGTTTCCTTTTTCGCAGGAAATCAGGATTGTCGCCACCTGCGTTAATTCTGCCGCACTGGGTCCGGTCCTTGAATTGGAAAACTTAGTCTTGGAAAATGGTCTGGAATTCCCGGTAGACCGGTTTTAGCTGTCTGTTGCTCAATAATGATGGGTGGAGCTGTACCTTTCGAACTTCGTGGATTACATCCCGAAGTTGGCAGCAGAGCGGATGTAGTTGTCCAGTCCAGCTTCTATGCCTATAAGGATTAATTTAATACACGAATGATGTTTTGTGCCGATAAACGAGATTCCAGTTCGTTTACTCTCTTCGCCACCTGGGTAAGGTCGTAGTTATACTTTGTCATTTGTTTTTCATGTTCGAGCGCCTGTTTATGTATTTGTTCCAGATGTGCTCGAATGACGTGAGTTTGCTGTCCAACTATGTGTGAAATCTCCGCCTGAGCTTGGTTGAGCTCGTTGATTTGGGAGTTGATCATCTCGCCATCTTCATACGTCAGCAGGCCTGCTACGGGTCCAATATACCCACCGAGATAACCTAACAATGGAGTCGTCCTGCGGAATCTTATACCTGGAGGAGCTCTTGAGGGCAAGGATTGGTTAGATCTACGTGTGAACTCTTTCTTTTCGGTCTCCAACTCAGTCTTCAACTTCTGGGAGATAGCTCGTTTACCTTCGAGGCTGTATTCGGAAACAGTCTGAGCACATATTTTTTTATATTTTGAAGGACAATTTATTTGAATCATTCTCCAGTGCACTTCACATGTCTGGAGATAGTTGTTGAGCCTACTTAGATCCAGGAAGATGGTCAGTCTCCAGGTACTGGAGACTCTTTCCAGCATTCCTTGATATTGATAGTAGAGTCCGTTATTGATTCTCAGGGGAGTGATGCGGTAGATCGGTCCATCTGTTTTCCCTCCAGTTTCTTTATGATAGAATAAAATAGTGAACAGCAAGCAAGCCCAACGATATTCCCTCATGTTTTCCTGAAAAGAGACAGTGGTTAGGTTTGATACTAGATGTTTAAGTCGACCATGTGTCAACAAGGCCAAAAATAATTTTATCTTCTTACATTACTTTAGCATTTATTTTACTGTTACGGGCGAATTCCAGACTGTGTCGAAATAATTTAATGTGCTTCGAAATATTATTTCGAGCCACATTAAATTAAAACTCTATGAGAGTTGAAAGTCCCCATTGTTCGCTCCTAACCTGAGAGCTATTATCGAAAGGCTTACGAAGCATTCCAAACTCTCGGTCACCAGCAGCAAGCTGACTTATGAACGGGTGAAAGTCAATGACGCGTGAGAATAATTCTAATCAAAAACTAAAATTGTTCTCCGGCTATTCATTAATAATTAAGTTTCCCTCTTCCTTTTTTTCTCTCTTTCTCTCTCTGGTTTAAATTTAAGTATTATAATTAGACCCTCCCCCAAACCACCGAAGAATGTAATGGTGGATTGCGGAAGAGGAATAAATATAACTTCACAACCTAGAAGTAAACTTATAGAGAAGAAGGGGCGACGTCATTATGGGGGAATCAATTCTTAAAAAATAAAACCTGAAACAAAAAAAAAACGTTTAAAGAAAATTAGGAAGGAACTCGGTTTTGTCTCCTCTCTTCCTCCGCCTATTCTCGCCATAAGTATGTCTCCCTCGCATATAGCCAAGGGATATGCTACAGTTCAATGCTCCTCGGCCGCTTGACTTCTCTCTTCCTGCCTTCCTCTCTCCACGCTATTCTTCCATAAGTCCCTCTTGCTCTCGACTCTACATACTTCCTACCGTAGCCTGACAGCGAGAGCACGTGGAAATACCAAAACAAACACCACGTACTCGCTCAGCAAAAATCTGTAACGCTAAAATGCTCGTTCGTTTCTTTAACGATTAGAAGGTTGGAATGAATATATATTTATATTTAAATTGAAAACTCCAACCTGCATCAATTTCGATGCAAATTGAAATTAAACATTCTTTTTAGAAATATAAATAAGGAATTCAATGCACTTCACTTCCGTAAAGTGCTGATGAGGTTCCTGCCTTGCAGGTGCAAAATTGAAACGAAAACATTTAGCAATATGAATTTCGTACACCTAGAAATAAAAGCTGGAAATCATGCGACATATACCTTCCTTCCGAACCAAACCAAGAACTGTCGAGGTGCATCGGACGAAAAACCATATGCAGTCTTCTGAGTGATCTGAGTGATACAGGTCAACTCCAGTTTTTGCCCGTCCGTACGTCGCGATTAGAACTCCGCCGGAACTTTAGAGGGAAAATTCTCAAAGTCGTAAGTCGTCATCTTCCACCCCGGTTTAGCCAGATTATACTTTTCTCGGCCGGTTACGGGAATGAGCCGCGGATTTTGATTAAGTGGCCCACCAATAGGTTTCATAATCCGGACGAAAAAATAATCTCTGTTCTACGGGAGGCAGGACCGTAACGGGAACGTTATTTCATCGCGTCCTATCCCGGTTTTATTCGGGACTATATTTTTCTTCGACCGGTAACGGGAGTGCCGATAATTTTTTCGTGTCCTATCGGGCCTGTTTAAAACATAATGTGTTCGGCCTAGAAAATTTTACCCGGTCTTGAATCTGAAAACGATACAGAGTAGTAATTTTCTCGCAAGGCTGCAATTCTCTTTTATGAGGAATTGAAATATTTTCTACTCTTAATAAAAGTGGATTCAGAGAAGTGACAGGCGTTCGCGTGTTTTGTGGCCCTCGCGAGTGATCATAATAAGGGACTAGAGTGGATAAATTAAAAATAATTTATCCACGGAATCAGAAAAGGACTGTAGCTTTTCTTATAATTTTTACTTTATCGCCCGCCCTGTCGACAACCAATCAATATAAAAAAAACCAAAACCGCCTTCGTTCTTTTTGGTTCATCAATTGAAATGTTTGTATTTGACGAGTGGTAGTTTTTTTAAGCGCAAGGAAACTGGTGACCTGTATCGTACTGATTATATTTTATACTATTTCTTGTCTATTACCTGTTGACACGTTCTACTCATTGTAGAACTTGCCCCTTCTATATATTGTTCTTCTTATAATGTATACCTTCTCTTCTTGTTTGTGTGAAAAATAAATTTGAACCTTATTTTGAAATAGTGAATTGCGGAATTTATTTAAATTAGGCGCACTTGCAAATTCTTCTTCTGATTCTAACATTTTGAAATTTCGGGACAAAAACTCTCAATCCGAGAGTAAGGGTACCAACCCACAAAAAAATTTAAAAACAGGGAAGACGAGTCTCTCGCCCTTCCTTCAGTTTTGGGGAAGCCTAGTAACTTTTTTTACTAGGCAGCTATAAAATCTCTTCAAATTTATTTTCGCACTACAAACAAAAATTTTTATTTCCAATTTGATATTCTGCATTGCATGTGTGACTCATCATGTCCAATGCCATGATGTTAATACTAGAATAAACTTTTAAAGAATAATGTACTTTCAAGTCAAAAACCCACAGGCATTAACTTGCCGGGGTCCCAGCATTAACTTGCTCAGGTATTTTTAACTTGGCAGTTTTTCCGCTTTTTGCAAGTCGACCGCTGAAACTCTTAGAGCAGCTATATATATTGGTCTAGTTCATCCCGTTGAAAGGTTAGTCCCCGTGTGCGCAGTTCGGCCTTCTCAGAAGAGAACCATCGCAATCACGCATCCGAGTACCCAGAACGCGAAGTCGACCCCCCCGCAAAACTCATAAACGGAGACATCTTTGATGATGATACGGTTATCATGGAACCGGAGATCGCAGTCCTGGATTAAGGATACCACGCAGGCCAGGAAGTAAAAATAGAATAAAATTCCAGTGTGGCCTATTATAGTCCTCTCCTTGGATAGCTAACCTCTGGGTCGCTAGCTCAGGGTTGTACTAATTGCAGGTAAATCTAGCCGACCGACTTTGATGGTAATAATAATAAAAAATAAAATTTCGGTGTGGTGAACTTACGTCACCTTTTTCTTTTTTTTTCTCTTTCGAGAAGAAGGGAAACGAGTGACTAAATGCCGCCCTTTGTGACCGAATTCGTGCCCCCTACCACAGGGCAGTGCCCACTTCAGTCGAAATATACGGTGAGGATTTTCAGGAAGGATTCGCTGAATTAGTCTTCAACTGGAACACGCACAACAACTTTATAGACCGAGGAAGCCTCAACACCCCCTATATATCCATTCCCGAATACGAAGTAACAGTAGGAAATAGGACACTACGAGTGGTGGGAGAGCTAGGGTTAGAAATTAGGGAAGCAAATATCCACTTTTATGTAATTTCTAACCCAGAATCGATCGGGCTAAACCAGATAGTAGGAATCGCGGAAGTATGAGTGATCGATCATCTGCCCGCATTTCATGGATTTCATATGTATTAAATCCACGAAGGTGGGAAATCGAGATAATTCTCAAATTGGACCAAACCCCTGCTCTAACGTCGCTGGAGCAGACTCTTCCTTCGATCCACAATTACCAGCGTCAATCGGACTAAGTTCCGTCCAATTTGTTAGCAGATCAATCACGTTGATTTATTAGTGGAGATTTCGGAAAGCAAAGTTTGCACCCACTAAATAACCCTTACCGAGAACAATAACTATCAGAAATGGCTTATACCGACAGTACCGATAACGGAGATTTCTCCAGGAATACCAATATCCTGGGACTTAATTCAAACATTACGGTTCCCAACCCTGCTGCATCAAAACTCTGCTCCTCGAATTAAAATAAGAACCAGCCAAGGCAGTTCTTCTGACAGGGATACATCCATACCCTGTCGTGACGATTGGAACGACCAGGATGACCCTATTCGGTAACCCAGTCGAATTCCACATCGTGAAGAATGACTTCACAATATCCCTTGATGGGATCCGAAATTAGACCCTTCGCTAGGATTCTAAGAATCAAGGCTAGGACAAGGCAACCAGTTGCCATAAACGTCCGCAAAGAAGTCTGCCATCTACTTGCCATCAACACCCAGGAGGAGGACGTGGACATAGAGCTACCTGCCCAGGAAGTCCTGCCCTACGACTTTAGCGAACCGCACGACGAGGAATCCACCAATTCCGAAT
>CAKNWT010195924.1:0-21395 GCA_932066315.1 Andricus coriarius
GGTTAAGTTGACTGTAATGTAGAAAAAGCCGAAACTTCTGATCTTTTTAAAATTTCAGCTTGCAATTTGCATGGATGAATTCATTTAAATTGATATACTAATGTAAAATTTCTTTAGCTTTTTCATTATTTTGCGAAATTTTTCTTTAGTTTTATCAAGTCACAAGTCACAAGTGTTGAAAAAGACAAGACTGGAAAGTTATGAAGACGACTCTATACATGTACTATCTTCGATTCTTATTTGTAGCTCCGGGACCGGGAAA
The DNA here is from genome assembly GCA_932066315.1 of Andricus coriarius. NCBI lineage: Eukaryota > Metazoa > Arthropoda > Insecta > Hymenoptera > Cynipidae > Andricus > Andricus coriarius. The sequence continues at coordinate 263 of CAKNWT010195924.1, forward strand.
ATATTTTTGGTGAAATAATGATGCGAGTTTGTTTATTTAAAGCACATAGAGTATAAATTATTTGCAAAGGGTAAATATACGAATTTCCAGGATTATAAAAATTATATAATAATTAGGATATCTTGGGGACATCCTTGGCATATCCTGCATTTTAACCATGGGACATCGTAAGAATATCCTATGATGTCCCGAATTATGGAATTTAAGATAACCCGGACTACAAAAATTGGGACATTAATGGGATATCCTCAGCATATTCTGAGATATCTTTGGGACATGCCAAGGATATCGAGATTTCCGCCCCGTAGGATATCATTCGTGATGTCCATGGGATCTCCTGGGATATGCCTGCGATATCGTGGGAGCTAAATGGGATATTCCACCGATATCCCTTGCTGTGAGGGCGTCTTCGCTATCTCATCGTATCCTTTATTTATCCACGTCTATCTTTTTCTATCTCATCGTATCATACATTTATCATTGTTGTTCTTTTACTATTCTTCAATCTAAATTCACGTCTCTTTTTCAACACCCTTTTCTCTATCTCATCCTATCCGTTATCTATCCACCTCAATTTCTTTCTATCTCTCTGTCAATCTAAATTGCCGTTTATCTCTTTCTATCTCTTTGTCAATCTAAATTTACGTCTATCTTTTTCTATCTCTCTTAATATCAATTCCTGTCTAATCTTTTTCAATCTCCTCTTCTCTATCTCATCCTCTGCTTTATCTACCCACGTCAATATCTTTCTATCTCTCTCTCAATTTAAATTCTCCTCTCTCTTTTTCAATCTCTTCTTCTCTATCTCATCCTACTCTATATCGATCAATGCCTTTCTTCTTCTTTCCCTTTGTCCATCTAAATTCAAGTTTATCTTTTTCAATCCCCTCTTCGCTATCTCATCGTATCGTTTATCTATCCACGTCAATCTTTTTGTATCTCATCGTATCATACAGTTATCAACGTTTATCTTTTTCTATTCTTCAATATAAATTGACGTCTCTTTTTTAACACCCTCTTCTCTATCTCATCCTATCCTTTATCAATCCACGTCAATATCTTTCTATCTTTCTGTCAATCTAAATTGCAGTCTATCTTTTTCTATCTCTTTGCCAATGTAAATTTACGTCTATCTTTTTCAATCCCCTCTGCTCCATCTCATCCTATCTTTTATGTATTCAAATTAATCTTTTTCTATCTCTGTTGATCTAAATTCCGGTCTAATCTTTTTCAATCTCCTCTTTTCTATCTTATCCTATACTACATCTATTAACGTCTATATTTTTTCTATCTCTTTGTCAATCTAACTTTACGTCTATATTTTTCAATCCTCTCTATCTCATCTAGTCTTTTATCTATCCACGTCAACCTGAAGGTTCTGTCACTAGGTGGCAAGATTGATACAAGTGAAATCAGTCTTTGGGCCTATAAGTAGCGGCCCGGCAAACCGTTTTGCCAAGTTCGACACAGTTGTCGACTAAGGTATGGAAATAAATTTTAAGCGTGTAGGTATGTAAGCATAGACGTCACGTTATCTTTCTGGTACGTGGTCAACTTCAAATTCATTTTTGTTATCAAATTCCCCAACTTTTCGTTGGATTTCCGAAGTTTTAAGGATAGAAAATGATCAGCGTACTCAATAGCGGAAGAAAGGAAAAGAAATAGACAAAGATTAAAATTTATATTTAAGAGATAGAATGAAGTAAAGAAAAAGATAAGGATACTTGGTTACGAACGATAAAAATATTAAAAAAGATTGAATTTCGTAAAATATAGATAGGCTAAGGGATAAGAAAATATAGGAGTCCTCGGTCACGAAAGACAAAGAGATAGAAAATTATTATGATTGGGGATAGGAAAAGATAGCATTTTAGGGATGCAAAGTGACCAATTGAGAGAAAAAGAATAGTTCTATCTTTTCCTATCCCCCAATTTCTATCATTTTCAATCTTTCTACTTCCAGCAGGATTAAGGCAAATGTCCCAGTAAACGTGACGGTCTCACTAATCGTTCAATATATTGATTAAAAATATGTTAAAAGTAACATTTAATGATAAAATCCATTTATTTTAAGCATTTTATAGTAGCAAATAGAATTTTCATTCATGTAAATTGAATAAGAAGTAATAAAATTGGCATCACGGTTACTGGGACGTCTACCTTAATTATAGAAAAAACGATAAACCTTCATCTTGTACGAAAAATCCATTTTAGTTATTAGTTTTTGAATATTTAAGTCAATTGAAATGGGTTGAAAGCAGTTGCGAAATACAATCGTCAGTTGATAATTCTGGTGAAACGCAATTCAATTCAAACATGATGAATTGTATTCAATGTCCAACTGCTAAAATGCAATTACAAAAATGACGAAAATAAAATAAATAAACTGCGTCCTATTACGAATAATTAAAAAAAAAGATACCTAAATATCATTAAAATCCCCAAAGTTATGAAGGTTTAAGAAAAAAGACCAAAATTTTCAATTTTGAATATCTCCTAAGTCTCTTGATTTAAAAAAAAATCATTTTAGGGGTTTTCTTTTAACACTTGAAAGAACGGTAACTAGAATTTTTATCAAAATTACTAACAATAGCTGAAATTCTTCAGATTATTTGACATGGAATTGCTCATTTGTAGATATTCAATAGAACTAGTACGTCGTTATACGTGGATTATTTTTCAAGTTTGCTGAGCAGTCTGTTGAAGTAAATTGGCAACTTGCAATTCAAAGCGAATTTTTTTAATAGTTCTCAATTGGCAATTATGTTAAAATTTTAGAAGTTTTATTTTTCTTTGAAATAACAAAATTGTAATGATTTTTTCATATTTCTTCAGCATCTAATTTTTCTTTTAAATTTTAATGAAAATTAAAAGAAATTTTTATTAGGTCCATTTTTATTCGAATAATTTGAAATAATTCTTGTGAACCCTAATGTATGCAGTTTTTATATTTCAAAGCTACGTTTTATATTCATATAACTGTATGGGAAAGTGATAATTCCAAAGTACGATGAATGTTTAGTTATAATTAAGTTGTTATCGCAAAAAGCAAATGTTCGAAGTTTTTGATACCGACAAAGTGATTGAATTAAAGATTTATGAAGATTTTTTACACTATTTGAGGTTAAAACTGGAAATTAAGTTGTTTGCAGGGTAACGTTACATACTGCATTATAGCCATGAATGACTTCACGTGAAATGTTTTTCTGCATTCTTCGGTAACATTGCCTTAAAATTCGAATAAATTTGACCTTAGTTACAATCGTCCTAATAGTGCATTTCGTATATTACTTCTCACATTAGAATCACATAAACTGCTCCTACTCGTTTGAGAAAAAACTTATATCTCCCAGGTATTTGTCTACTAGAGATTATGAATAAAAAAATATCCTAAGTACCCTATCATTCATTTATTTTTGCGTTTGATTGTGCAGCTGGCTAATGACATACCATTTTCTCAAAAATCGCGAAACCTGTTATAGTAACTCGGATTATAAACGCTGAGTTTTGATGCTTCCGATATGAACAATCATGATCAAAAATATAAATTACACGAATATGCATAAAATAGGATTTGGTTTCAAGCTCTGGATAGAATAAGATCCTAATAAAAGGATTACTGTATGAAATATACATGAGTATGAAATTTCTTTTTTATAATCCTAAATATTTCCAAATTGTTGTAGGAAGGTGAATAAAGCACTTATTGATTCATCTCAAAGAGACAATGGAAGCTAGTGACATTTATTACAACAGGACTGAGTACGTCGAAACGGCCTCTGGGAATAAAGTCAGTAGACAGACTGTTCTGTGTGGCTCACAAAATATAGTCCTGCATGGAAAAGTAATTGTGCAATCCGATGCAATTATTAGGGGAGACTTATCCAATGTAAGAACAGGAAGATACTGCATCATCAGCAAAAACGTCGTGATTCGTCCTCCCTTCAAAAAATTTAGCAAAGGAGTCGCCTTTTTTCCTCTGCAAATGGGAGATCACGTTTTTGTTGGAGAACGAGCAGTTGTCAATGCTGCAATCGTCGGATCTTATGTCTACATAGGAAAAAATGCGGTTTTAGGAAGACGATGCATTTTGAAAGACTGCTGCTATATTGAAGATGGAGCAGTAATTCCACCAGAGACCATTGTACCTTCCTTTACTCGGTTCGCCGGAAATCCAGCGACTTGTGTTGCAGATTTACCAGAGTGTACCTTGGACCTCATGTTAGATTTTACGAAAAACTATTACCAACACTTTTTACCTGCAGCGGTTTGAGTTTGAAATATTTTCCAGGTGCTGAGATTAATACGCATTTTATGTATAGTTATTATAAAAGATTTTGTACGTTTAGAAAAGTTTGAGGAAAGAAAATGCAAATCTGCCAACTAGTCAATTTTTTCCACGTTTGTTATATTGACAAAAAATTAGTTTTTGTCACTCTTTCCAAATTATATCCATTTTCCCATATTTTCCCAAATATTTCAATTATATTTCAGACTTAAGTTTCCAGATGTATAAGTGGATTTATTTTAAAATATTACAAATTAAAAATGAAGATCGGGAATCAGAAACAGTTTGGATAATTAGTTTAAGGGCAATGTTTTCTATATCTCTTCTAAAAGTATTATTTACTAGTAAAGTATTTCTGAAGCTTTGATTATATCTAAGTAATGACTTATGTATATATCACTTCTGTAGTGTTTTTCTGAGGCGCTACTAAAGCTTTATAAAAGTTGATCAAAGGAGCAATAAATATAGTTGATTGTCTAGAGAAAGCAATTTTTTATTTCCTTTTAAATTACACTGTTTTAGGAAATTAATGTTGGAGAATGGTACAGGTCAGGGAATTTAAAAATGGTCAGGGAAAGTCAGGGAGTATATAAAATTATGTATTACTGTTGTCACTAAAAGTGTTCAAAATAAATTGAGAAAAAATCTGGTCTTGTATTACTATGATTTGTATCCTACGGGTAAGTTTGTTTTCATGCCTGAAACAAAAATGTACAATAAGGGTCAGGGAAAATAAAAAATTGGTTAAGAAAAGTTGAAGGAATTTCGAAATTGGGATTTTGTAGCAACCCTAATAAAATAATATTGAGTTCGTTTATGTATTTTTACAAAAAAGATGTTAAAACGAAAATTTAGATGTTTTCTATGGATAAGTTTTGGTTCATTTGCTATATTCTTAAATTTTGTATAAATTAAACTGAATTATTTAATTGGTAAGTAATATCTTTCATTTTTCCTAGAAGTACTGTTCATAAAGAAGCTAGTTTTCAAATAAAAGAAAATTCTACTATTAGACTTTCATTCATTAAAATTTCGTTAAAATTTGGCAGACTTCATTACTGCAGAAAAAGATAGCTTATTTTATGATTCATAATAAAAGTGTTTGTTTTAACAAACCCATCGACGTAAGCAGTGCAAACACGTTTGTAAACTTAAAAAATCTCGTCTTCGATGAAAAGTTGAGACATGCAAACATAAATAATTTCATAATATTATTCATTCAAAACTTAACATTAAAAAATTTTAAACGCTCAAAGTTTAAGAATATAAAATATTGCAATTTTTTAAATACTTGGTTCATTTAAGGCTCATGTCCTCAAAAAGTATATGCACCGTTTCTTCGAAAATGAGAATATTAGCTCAAATAATCGCAGATACCTAAAGTACAAAACAATTTGCAATTTTTCTAATTTCGATGTGGCTTTTTTTGGAAGTTTTTGTAACTTTTTACGATTTTTTGCAACTTGAAAATTACAAAAATCTATTTTGCTCTTGCATTATATTTAAGTCACCGTCTAAATTTGAAGAAACACGAACAAAAAATTTCCTCTGCATTTGGTCTGAACTGGTTGACTTCTTTCAATGAAGCTTTTTACTCCTCAATTCAGCACAGCAGTATCTCGGGAGCAAGTATTTTTTTTCTAAAATAAAAATGGGATTTTTGATTACCGTCCAAAGTTAAAAAATGTGCGCTTCGAATGAAAAGAATTCCTCTTTACTTTTTCGGAATTTAATGACAATTCCTAATCAAAACTTTATTTATCGATTCAGTAATAACTGAAAATAATTTTTTTTCAATTTAAAATTAGATTTTAAAGCACCGTTCATTGTTGTGAAAACTTCGCTTCAAGAAAAAAAAAACTCCCTCAATTTTATCGGAACCTAATAATATTTTGTAGTAAAAATTTTCACTCTTCAATTCAGCACTCGCGTGCATCTCGTAAGCAAGTTTTTATTTTGTATCTAAATTGAAAATCATATTTTCGAAATTTTTTTTCTCTCCTGTAAAATTGTTAAAAATGCGTTTTTGGCCATTTGGAACAGTCTTAATAATTTTTAAATAATTGCAAATAAATGTAGTAACCCCATTCGCACTGTGTAAGAATTTTATTTTATTTTTTTATAAATTTTTTTTATTATTATTAATGTGAAACATATTTCACTAGTTGCACTGATTTGACATTTTTTTGTTTTTCTGTTATTCTGAATGATAAAAAAATTAGAAAAAAACAATTTTTAATTCAGTTCTGATGCAAAGATATTTGGTTGGGCAAAACTGAAAAATGCAGGGATGTCACAAAAATATTATAGCTAAAACACAAAAAGAATTATTATAACACCGTTGAACTTTTTCAATTTTTCCCAACCGTCTCTGGCTGTTTTTTCGAACTTCGAGAATAACAAAAGCAAATAGGTACTCAATTTGAGTTAGTATAATGTTTCTATTTTTATTTGAATATTAATATTTTTAATATTGGTAAACAAATAGATACTCAAATACGTCAAAAAACGATTACACTGTGTGAAGAACTAGTACTAAAAAACCCAAAATGAATATTCTAATGTAAAACTAGAAATATGAAAATAACAAATAATTCCGTATTAGTATACCGGCATTTCTCGGTCCTATCGTATCTTTAATTTTATATCTGTTCACCTGCACACTAGGGTGTCCTAAAAAAACTCGATGTTTTTTTTTATGACGCTCCCCCTAAACTTGTTCCATCCTGTGAAAAAATAAATGCATATTTTTCTTTTCAACATAATTTTAAACCGGTCCCTTTATCTTCATTTTCGTAAATATAATACGTGTTTGCTAGGGAATTAAAATGATTGTATTATACGTTGAGGAAAAAAATTTGACCCAATCAGACCAAAAATACTACTCCTAAACGAAAAAAACTACCCCGTATAGAGGTTAAAATATATTTTGAATGTTGAAGATTTTATACGTCATTCTTCCGATTTGTTGGTACTTAAATGATTTAACAAGATGAAGAAATAAATATAATATGTTAACCTCTATTAAGTTTCTGAGGCTTAGGGGTAGTATTTTTGGTCTAATTGGGTCAAATTTTGTTCCTAAACAAATGGTACCATCATTTGTATTCGCTGGCAAACAATTATTATGTTCGACACGAAAATTAACATTAATTAATCATTTTAATCATTCTGGGACTGTTTATCAGGACCACGGTTTGAAATTATTATAAGAAGAAAAGAAAAATATGAATATATTTTTTCACCAAATGGAATAAGTTTAGGAGGAGCGCCATAAAAAATCATGAGTTTTTTTAGGGAACCCCTACACTGCACCCTACCTTTTGTATCTTATGCTCCAGTCCCCAAACCCTTTTTCATTGGCCTGGGGTTGATCTTGAGCCAGCATTTCCCCAGCTGGACCATTTTCACCCCCTCATTTGAGGAGCATGCAAAAGTTTCTTGACCTGGGACGAGAATCCGGGATTCAAATCGAGTTCCTTTTCCCGCTTTGTGGAGTTTTCTACCTTTCCTGACGAGCGCAGTATGCTGAAAAGTTACAACAGTTTCGTTTCTAAGTACTTTTATGTAAGCCGCGTCGGCGCCATTGAGAGTTCGTGACAAACTTCACATTGTTGTCAATGAGCTATTAGCGCCGAAAAACACGAGAAAACGTGTTTTGTTTTTCTTGTGTAGTGAAGAAAAACTATGAAAAACTAAGTTTGATGGTATTTTTGCTAAGTCTTAATTATGGTAAACTTAGTAGTTGAATATTGTAAAGTTTATGCCTAAAGCATAAAGCCAGTGTCAGTGCAATGAATCAACCCTGTTCACCCGGGATTCCAAAGGAGTTGGATATACTCCAAATGGCCCTGGAGGACGTTGATGTCATGAATCACGATGATCGGGTCGATGGCATCAACCACGGAAATCAGGTGGATTATGAAAATAGTTTTCTGTCTGACCAGGAAGTCTCACTGCAGCAGCGTGCCATCGGAGACCTTTCCCAACAAACGTGCACGTTCACCCTTTTGGTGAACGGACAACCGACATCTTTTTGGCCACAGTCCCAAAACGCCGTCTCCGAAGCTCATACAGTATCGTTAGTAGATTTTTTTATCGAATTTTTCGTTGTATTTTCCTCAACTTTGTCGTTTCTCCTGCTCTCGGCCAACAGTAAGCTTTCGGAAAACATCCACCATTTCACGAATTTGCATTATTTAAGATTTGTTAGAAGGTTTAATGACAAGTAGAGTTGTGATAAAACATACAATGATATAAATTCTATTTTGGTTGTAAATTATTTGTTGAAAATAATTATTCTTTAAATCGTGGATGGATTGTTTTGCCGCGCACAATGTCAGCTAAGGCACTGATTGGTTCTCGAGATGCCGCCCTGTTTCAAATCATAAAATTGTATCAAATATTTAATTAAAATCTAATCTCATTTTTCAGTTTTAATAAACGGAGTCTCTCGTCCCGAAATTCGGGATGAGTAGTCCAAAATTTTTCATAAGATTGCCTTTGTGGGACTAGTCCGTCCCCTTTTCTAGCTCCCCCAAATTTTTCAGGACGACTAGATGAAGCCTTTAATAAATGAGATTAAACGCTTTCTTTATTACTTTGATACCATTTTTTTTATAGTTTATTAAATATTTGAGATAATTGCATCATTTAAAAAGCCATATACTCAGCTTTTTTAGTTTGTCCCTCGCTTTAATCTACGCATACCTACGTGGCAAACAGCACAAGTTGTGTAATTATTACTCCTTGGTTTTGTATAATATTTTGAATTCACTTGAATACCGAATAATTTTTTCGAGTTCCTGGATTTCTATGTATTCTTTTTAATTCTTTTGAATTGCTTGGAATACTTTTTAAACTCTTTCAAATTCCTTCAACTTCCTTGAAATCTTCCGAATTCCTCTAAATTATCGGAATTCCTTCAATTTTTCTAAATTCATTGAATACGTCTAAATTTCCTGAATCCATGGAATTATTTGAACTCGTGGAATTCCTTCAATTCGTGGAATTCCCTAATTCCAAGGACTTTAAAGCAATTCAATAAATTCAGTGAATTCCGACAAATGCAGAAGATTTCGAGAAAATTAAAAGAATCTGAAAGACTTTAAAAGTATTCTAATCAATTCAAAATAATACAAAGAATTCAAAAGACTGAACTAGGGACCAACTAAAAAAGCAAAGTGGTTCTTCTAGATTTAGAATCTAGATGACCAAATGTCAAGAGTGGACGTTTTAGTCGCACAATCCGAGAGAGGTTCTTTTAACATAAATGTATGGAAATAACCTTTACTTTTATTAAAAATTTTCTAATTTTTTTGAAGCTGCAAAATTGTTTACCTGCCAAAGCTTAAAAATATGAAATTGTACAATTTTGAACACTTTAAAAATTCTTTTCAATCATTTTTAATTACATTGTGTGTACATTACCATCAATTTCTGACATCATCGAACATTCGGTAATTTTATTTGTGATCATTTTTATTTTCTGTAAACTCCATTTGACCTAATTTGTATTTTTTTCGAATTGTCATTTGCCGTAATATTCCAAGTTTTCATTTCGCCTCATTTCCATTTGTCCGAATTGACAGGACTCCGCACCAAATGTACAGTAAATGGCTTTTTGTAAAAAATTCTAAATCTAATTTTTTTTTCTATTTCCGAACCTGCAGGGCAAAAATTCGAAAGAAAAAAGTAAAAAAATGGACAGTTTTTAGACAAACACTTGTCAAAGTTTTAATTTTTACGTGTCTTTTAATAGAAAAATGCTTATTTTAGTGAAATGTTTTTTTCCCTCAAAACCTCATTGATAGATTTGGGTAAAAGTTTCACACTTTTACGATCAGACTTGCCGAAACAAAAGGTTCATACCCACGAACTAGAAAGATTAACGATTTTTTGGGCATACAGTATATTTTGGGGGTGTTTTCAGCTTAAACATCCAAGTATGGAAATAATAATTTCTTGGTAACTAAAATCACCAGAGATTTTGTATTCATCTGCTTCGGTATGAAATCACTTTAAAATAAGTAGAGGAAGCGTCCATAGCAAGAATATGTCTTTGAATTAATTTCAAGGGATGTTTAAACTACCCTGATAATACATTTAAACGCCGATTAAACTATCCTGGCAATAAATTCTTATGCAAATCCTGCTAAAAGACGCTTCCTGTGTATGTTTTAAAGTAATTTTGCAGGCCTGACTATTAGTACAAAAAATCTTCACTGATTCATCCATTACGAAATGTTGATTTCTCTGCTTTTTTAATCAAGGGATGATTAAACAACCATTTGAAAAAATTCAAAGACATATCCTTGTCGTCTACACCTTCCCTAATTACTTTAATATGATATCCTATCCTCATGGATTAATCAGAAAACCTTTTGTGATTTTAGTTATTAAGAAATGTCGATATTCCGGATTCAATGTTCAAGGGATAATAAAACAACACTTGAAGTAAATTAAGTGATATATCTTAATAAGTAAACGTATCTTGTAATTATTTTGAAGTGATTCCCTACCCTGATATTTTAATCAGAACATCTCTGGTGTTTTTGTTCATTAAGGAATGCCATTTTCCTGGTTTCAATGTTTAAGGGATGTTAAAACATCCCTTGAAATTAATTAAAAAACATATTCTTGCTCTGCGCGCTTCCTTTACTTATTTGAAAGTGATTTCATACCCTAGCATTTAAATAAAAAATCTCTCGAGTGACTTTAGTTACTAAGAAATGATGATTTCCATACTTGGATGTTTAAAGTATGAAAACACCCCCATAACATGCTGTATACCCAAAAAACCGTTAATCTTTCTAGATCTTAGATATGAGCTTTTTGTTTCGGTAATACTGATAGTCAAAATGTGAAACTTTTAGCAAAATCTAACAAAGAGTTTAGGAGATAAAAAAACTTTTCACTAAAATAATCATTTTTCTATTAAAAGACATGTAAAAATTGAAACTTTGACATTTTTTTATTGAAAAACTGTCAATTTTTTTTACTTTTTTCTGTCGGATTATTGCTTTGCAGGTTCAAAAATACAAAATAAAATTAGTTTTAGAATTTTTCACAAAAAGCCATTTACTGTACATTTGGTGCGGGGTCCTTTCATTTACACGAAATTGATATTATTTCCGTATAGCCACTTGATCTGTAATATTCTGCCAATATTCATTTACGTATTGACATTTATTTACTTAAAGGGAGTGTAAATATGGTTCGAATAAGTACTCCTATTTGTACCGAAATTTCGGTACAAATGGCCCTTTTTCCAGGTCCCGCTATTCGAACCGAAAAATGTGTGCTATTCATACAATAATTTCGGTGCACGTAACCATGGCCTTCCTTAATCATCATGTAACCTGAATTCAAAATCTTTTAAATAAAAAAAAATATTCCAAATTGAACTGTTGGAAACTGAGCTATTTTAGATTAAGAAGCTCAGCCTTGTGCAATTTACAAATTATATTCATTGTTGAATATCTTCAGGTTGAATCACTCAGTGTTGAAGAATTTTAAGTTTAAACGTTTTAGCATTTAAAAGATCATAAAAGTAATAATTTTTAATCAAAATTATTGACAGTGTTCATAATAGAATATTTTTAAGCTGAATCATTTACAATTTTAAGAAATAAGAAGCGTTATAAATTGTACAGTTTCGAGTACATTTTCTAAATTGAAGATCTTAGCAATTTCATTATTTTTTCTCATTTTTCTCGGCCGCCTTTATACATTTGTTTTAAATGCAAATATTTTCATATTTTTAAGTTTAAACGTTAAAAATTGCGCAATTTGACATTGAAAATGGTCATAAATCTAATAATAATTTCAGATTGAAGTTGAAAATGATTATTTATAAATTCAAGGCTTTTTATCTAGATTTTACTATCATAACATTTTACTTCAATCCTTTAAAAAATGGTTCACTCGAGAAAAATTAATCTAACCATTTTTTTTTGCAGGCATAATGAATCTTCAGCGACTACCATGCATCAGTGGCATCAGTCCGAGCCCTTCTCCCAAAACGCCACGACTACGAGTCTCTCAACGGAAACGATTGACATGCCCAGCAACGAAAACTGCAACCAGGATTTCTCGACATTTCAAGGTTTGGAGAAACCAAAACACATTCTGCAGCAGCACTTCGACAGTTCTCAAGTCACTACTCCAGAGACCTGCGAACAATTCGTTACCAACGCAGCAAGTCCACGTTTAGTATATTATATCCCTAACAATACCAAGCAAGTTGTTAAATCTGCGACTAAGGTTCCACACGTTATCAAATCCACTCTCACCAATGCTAAGAAACTCCTTCAGCCACGTAAAATTACCACCTCCAATAACATCACTCGAACCATAACGAGCGGTGTGACTTCGAAAGCCTTTGTGTTACCAAAAACACAAATTTCTAACATAAACTCGCCGATTTCTAACACCATCTTAAGCTCCGCCTCAACGCAAAAAAGCACTCCGGTATTTACGACTTCTAAAATCAATTCAGGAGCGACTACCGATCTCTTCTCTAATCAGATTCCCATCACTAGCCGCAGAAAGAGTCCTAGCCCGACGGTTCTTAGTAATCTAAAGTGTATGGTACCGACCTCAATAATCCAAACAATGAAGAACGTGAATCCCCACGTGATCCGAAAAACCTCTTCGCAACATTCACTTTTGAAACCTCAGCCAATAAAGACAGTCGCGAATTCACAATTTCTTCACAATTTACAATCTGCAAACAAAATGAGGCTTCTTCCAAACAACCAGTTAGGAAGGCCATCTCCAGGAACATTGAATGGCACGAAACTCAGTGCGATAAAACCTGCTCCGCAGCCTGTTATTACGAAATCATATTCTCCCACCAATTTTGTTATCATGCCACCCAACTCTCCAAAGCCTCCAAGACAAAATTCCCCGAACGTAAAAGTCATACTTTTACAACCGTCTACACAGTCTCGCAAAGTCACTTGCAACCAGGCCCCAATTAACGACTGGTCAAATGAAGACTTAACTAAAATGCGTAACTTGAGTTTTGAAACTTCTAACGACGCAAAACTTATGAACAGGAAACCACTGGCTCAACGGCCGAAACTAGCTGCGAAACGGGGAAGACCCAAGAAGGATAGCAACAGGCCCCAGGTGGCTGAATACAAGCAACCAGTTTCTGAAGAAGACCAGGATGATTTTAAAGAAACGAAAACTCGATGTGGAAGACTCTCTCGTCCTCCAGCCCATATAATTAATAATTATAAACACATTTCTCCTGCGAATTTGACTCCACCTGACGTAGATGATTCTAATGGAGATGTCCAAGCAGAAGCGGAATCGGCGAAAGAGTTGTTACCTGGGCTGGAAGGTCCGAAACGAAACATCTCTGATCATTTCAAATGTCCCACTTGTAAAAAGGTCTACTTAGGAAGGGGCAAGATGGCCATTCACTTTGAAAAGAATCCAACTCATGGAAGTGTTGACCAGCTTCCACCTCCCAAACCCATTCCGTTGGAATGTAAAAAGAATAATCTGAAACCGAAGGGGAAAAAGCGAGGACCTTGGGTAACTCCTGAAGAAAAATCAGCGCGCCGGCAAGCGAATTTGCAGAAAGTAATTTCTGATTGTACTGAAGCTGAAATTTCAAAGGTTGCAACCATGCCTGTTTTAGAATCCCAGTCTCTTTTCGATTTAATGTTCATAAAATCGAAAAACAGTGCACAGAATTTCTTAGATGAGCTTAATAACTTAATAAAGGACGCAAGGGAGAAAATAATCCCGGGGATGAGAAAGACGAGAGACGAGGATCGAGGTAGTGAGGGTACTGTTGATCTGACTCAGAAATTTGTTTGTGATGCTTTGGGTTTGAGCCCTGGAGTCTACAGAATCAGCAGAAATTTCCTAGGGGGGAGAAGAACTTTCTGAGGACGAGGAACCAACGATGAAGAAGCACAAGGCTGATTCGGAAGAGGAAGAACAGCCTCTTTTGGAACACAGAACCTCAAGTGGATTTTCTGAGGGTTCGGATAACAGTTCAAATTGTGTAGATTATCAGACAGCCTTACCTCTGCTGACGGGGAATCCAAGTCCGAGCAACGAAATCCATAAACCGATTGTGATTTCCAATCCCCAGATTCAAAATGAGTTGAATGAAAATAGTGGATTTAGAAAGATAGACATTAACGCGAGTTTTAACAATTCTTTCGAGAAGATGTCTGAGTCAAGTCAATCTTTTTCTCTCTTTTCTAATTTAAGTAGCAGGTTTGAAAATACGAGTGGGTTGAACACCACCCAACTCGAGTCTGAAAATGATTTAGGTAATGAGGCTTATCAGTATGAGAGAGTAAAGACAGCTGAGGATGTCGTCGATATTTTCTCCAACATGTCGAATTCGGCGGAGAATATGTCCAATGTGGATATCTTCGAAAATGAGTACAAGAGATCGTTTAATGTTCAAAGTGGCGCATACAACAATATAGACGATTTAAGCAAACTTTTATCAGTTTAGTTACGTATATTTTTATGTAGTTCACAAGTCAAACTTGTTCGACGGTCGATTTCTTAGTCCTGTCATCGTTTTAAAAATTAAAAATGTTTTTTTTGTTCATTTTAAAGCTGAAGATTGAAATAACTTCAGAAAGAGCTCATTCTATGAGAAAATATATCATAAGCTTTCCAACAGCTTTTTAAAATTATGTTTAGATTTAGAGGAGATATCCACAAATAAAGACTGAGCAGTTCCGACCCTTGTATTCAGAATATTGACGATCTCGATTAATTAATAACGGGTGGATTATTTATCCTAAAAAAAATAAAGGTATAATTTTATCGTGTGCTTAAAAAATCGTGTAGATAAATTTATATCAATTTTCTAGAAATATATATGTGTACAGAGTAGTTTGGAGGAGATCTACAGTTAGAATAAAAACTTTTAGTTTTCAATGGAATGTACAGTTAGAATTGCAATGTTTGTAAGTTTTTGAGTAAAGTAATTTTTGAGGGATGTATCTTTAATCATTTATACAATTTATTATTTAATGTTGTTGGAAATAGCCGATGTGTACATTCCGAGCCCTGAGCTCAGAATTGACGAATTTGTTTAATAACGGGGGAATTATTTATCGCGCAAAAATTAACTAACAAAGAAATAATTGTAGCTTGTGCTTAAAAATTCATGCAGAAAAATTTATATATATTTATATATATTTTTTCTAGACAAATCTATGCACAGAATTTTCGTGCAGAATCTTTTCGAGTGATGTATTTCCGTTCTTTTTATATAATTATTTTCTGTATACCCGCAGTGTAAATATTACAATAAAAGCATTTTGCTTGAAAATAAAAAGGAATCTTATAGTTTTTAATAAATCTTTAGAGATAAGATTAAGAATTAAGTGAGGTTTGGAATAGTTAAGAGATGCTTAGAATTTTTTTTCTTTTGAAGGCTTTTTTTAATTTGTGAAAACGTTTTCCCCTTTTATATTATATTCCCGAAAAAAAATCAGTTATTAGAAATAAATTAAGTTTTAAGTAATTAATTAATGAACAATTAATTTATATATATATATACGCATTACTACCCTTATCAGTAGAAATATTTCTCTTCTACATTATCGTGAGAGGAATAATTTCTTAATATGATAAGGCCTTAAGAAACAACAAGCTCAGCATTCTTCTTAACGAGTAATGCTCTTAACTCGCTTAATTTGTAAAACTGGGCGACTGCGTAATTCGTACTTTGCACTTTGTGCCAAATAGGTCGCTTCACTCAGAAACTAAGTCTATTTTATGAAATAAGTATACGTTAGAACCATTAATTGCCCCTTCGCTTAAAAAATTTGTTTATTAAATTCTTCTCGAGAATTGAGCTTATATCTCACTTTGCCCAGAACGTGCACCACTTTCCCCCCACCATAACCACTTTGTATCAACTTCATACCATTTATACCACTTTGCCACAACTTTTTCCACTTTAACCAACCTTATACCAATTTGCCCCAGATGTATACCACTTTACTCCAACTATATACAAAGTTGTCCCTGCCGTGATTGCTTTGCCCAAACATTATTTACCCCAACATTAGGCCATTTTCCCTAACAATATGCCATTTTGTGCCAACTTTATAGCATTATGCCCCAAACGTATACCAGTTGGAACCAACCTTATCCCAATTTGCCCCAGCTGTATACCACTTTGCTCCAGCTACATACCAAATTGTCCCAGCCATATACCACTTTAACCCTAAATTTATACCATCATGCCTAAAACATACAGTTTTCCCCAACCTTATTTAAACCATTTTTTTACCATGTCCCAAACATATTCCACTTTAAGTCAATCTTTGCCAAGTTGTCCCAGCCGTGTCCCACTTTGCCCCAACTTTATATCATTTAAACCCACAGTGGGCCAGGAGCTGGCCAATAGTCGAGTTTTCGAACTATACTCCCAAATTAAAATTTTATTTAATATAGTTGAGACCACCCTGCAGTATATAATGATCCTACAGTAATCGTTAATTATAAGCACAAATATGAGTAACATAATCCGTTCTAATTTTAGTATATTACCACGTATCATGTCTTAAATATTAATTACATTAAATTTATTATTTTACATACATTAGTATTTTAAATTAATGGTTATTTACTGTAAATAATTATCTACTGTTGGGTGGTCTCCCCTACGTCTTCCTGTATATTTAAATTATATTTTATAAAATGATTACCTCTGTAATGTGCGTATTGTCATATTTACGGCATAAAAGGTTCAGATTAAAATTGAATATGTGCATCTGAAAATAATTATGAAGCTTTGGTCTTGTATAAAACAATTTTTTTCGTTGTGGCCTATAAGGCACGAGAAAAATATTCTCTAAGTTGTTCTTGGTGGTAAAAGGAAAATATAAACCCTCAGGGGGCACATTAGAACCTTCCACGAATAAAAACATGTAAAATCGTTTATTTTAATATCCTCACACAAATATTTCAAATGAAGCCAAGGTCGCTTTCACTCCTCTGTTTGCCGACATGCCAAAATCATTCCCTCACAGCAACAGGATACATACCGGGATATCGCATTCGATACCATTTTTCTCCTAGTTTGTCCCAGGGATAACCCGTCGCATAGCTGTGATGTCTGGGACGTTTCGGGGATATTCAAATGTCCGAAGTAGGATATATAAAACTTTTAATATACATTACTCAGTTTTTTAACTTTTCAGAAGTAACATTTTTTATATCTTTAGGTTTATCAAAGAAGGTCTTATTTGTTCTGAAACTATCTAGAAATTATTTCTATTCGGTGAGAATAGTTTCAAACAAATTATATTACTTTTTAAAGAAATTAATTAACAAAATTTAGTTATTAAGATTGGTAATGTTTAGCACATTGCAATCCAGAGATTTGTTATAAAATATTAGAGAAATTAATATTTAATTACTTTTAATTGAAAATGGATGCTGTTCGAAAATTTTTACAAACTATTGCACAGTTTGGATATTTTTAAACGAACAGGCTCAATTTTTTATGAAATCAGCTTAGATTTTCATTTCGCTGACTCTTTGTTATGATACTTTACAAATTTACAAGAATTGTTATTTATTCAAACCATTTTCCTAAACAAATTCAGAGTTTCAGCTAAGAATGTCTCTGCGGTGACTCTTCGCTATGATACTTTTTAAATTAAAAACCATTGTTAATTATTTAAACAATATTCATAAGCAGATTCAGAGTTGGTTATTTTTCGACGAATACGCTCAATTTTTTTTACGGAACGAAATCGACTAAGGATGTCTTTCCGATGACTCTTTCTGATGATACTTTTGTTACTTATAAATATTGCTTAAAGAATTGATAATTAACTATTGTCAAAATGAAACGTCCTCGCATCCAAAAGTTATCTGCGGATAAACACAATGTCAACAAAGCAATAAACAAGGTTATTATTCGTGAATTATTTGTTACGGAAAAAAGTTAGTAATACTTTCAGATACGCTTTTTATCTCTCTTTTTACATATGAGGTATTCGACTTCATATTAGTAGAACATTTTTCAATGATATGTTATTACCTCAAAATCAAACCAAATAAAGTTTGTAACCAACGGATCCGAAAGGTTTGACAAGCTTTACGATGGTGCTAATCATTTTTTTTAAATATGTCCTTTCTATAGCTTTTGAAATTATAAATTAATATTCCGCATTTCTCAAAACACGTATCTTCAGATTTTGATCCTCCTTGGTCACCACGCGCGCATGTTTCAGCGCGATTAAGGCAGAGACAAAGTGAAATTCAGTAAGGCGTGCATCTTAATTTTAGGTAACGAAAGCCTTACATGTTATTTTAGATTGCCTTTAACTTACTTTCAGAACTGCATATTTCAAGTCAGGTTCATTGTTTACTTTATTTCAGTCGTGAAATGCTTATTTCAAATAAGTATGTGCTTTATTTAAGATCGTTTGTTTACTTAAATTTAGTTGCACGAATATCGATTTAGAACCGATTCCCCGCTTAAACCAACTTCAGAGTTCCTCATTTTTTTTTATTTCATTCTGTTAGGTTCTAAATGGAGACTCCTCGAGCAATGCAATTAAATAATTATTTCATTTAATATCTCAGAATGCCCTGAAATGTCCATTATGTCCTTTCACTAGAAATTCTAAGCTTTCATTTAATATGCATTTCATAGAAATCTGAGGATACGTGTTTTTAAATATTCGTAATTAAAATTTGTGATTAAAAAAAAAACTATATAAAGGACATACATTTTTGAGAAATATAACATCGAAGTAAAACAAAAAGAAGTAGTCGAGGTCTGGCGGGCCCTGACGACACAAGGGTACTTTGCTGGAGGCCTGGCGCCTTTTTTTAGAAGTGTGATTCTGATTCTGATATAATTTCTCGTCCTATTTAGAATTTGTTTATGGTAGCATAAAAAAAACAAGAACCTGATTTAACAGTTTCAACAACTTTTACATAAAACTGTTTCCTTTGAAGTCGACATTTTCTAAATAATCGATATTCTCCATTTTTCAAACTTACCTAATTATTTTTCCACCAAAAGGTGATGTTAAAACTGTTAAATTAAGTCCTTTTTGATTTTTCATTACAACATAAATGTGCATTGTTGAGAAAAGAAATAGATCTTTAAGGATTTTATACATATTCTCGTAAAAATCTCGAGAATAACGCGATAGAAAAAAGTGTCAAAGGACATTTTTCTAGAACTCGTTTTAAGGATACAATTTTGTTGTGTGACTTTTTTCATATCTTGTGTCCTTTTGGCAAAAAATGTGAATTTTTATTTTTCAAACAAATACAAATTCTCTCTTTTCTCCAAGGCTCGGGCACAGGGCATACTATCATGGAATATATTCTTTACATAAGGGCGAAATTTAAAAAAAAATCAGGACAAAAACATGGTGGGGATTTTGAGTAAATTGACTTTGAATATTTTCAGAAAACCCGTCGCCATTTTGTAACTTTTGAACTTTTCCGAAATTTTCTAATGGGTTTTGAAAGAAGACGATAAATTCTATCAGAATCAGAAAGAAAATGATAAATACCTGTATTATATTAAAAAATTTAACACCGTTAACAAAAATTTGTTTAATTTTTTGATAATCTGAGTTTTCAATTTATAAAATTCAAATACTCATAACTTTTTCAATCAAAATTTTTCGGCGAATCGGGAAGATACGTGTCGTCTTACTCCCTTCGAAAAACAGCATATTTGAGTGGCACATAATTCTATGATTTGAGCATGGACAACCTGCCCAATTTCTATTTTTAGTAGAGGACCTTTGTCATTAAGCAGGTAAAAATTGTGAAATTCCAACAAAAAAAAAAGATTAATATTGCAATTAGTGATTTGAGAATAAGATATTCGGAATCTGCTATTTTTTCAATTCCTGGTTTATGTAATCTGTCCGAAAAAGTTTGAAATTTGATAATTTTAAGGAACCTAATTGAGGCGCTGAGAACAACTAAATAAAGCCCAATTTTTTCTAAAATAATTTGTTTACAGTTTCAAGTACTTCAGGTTTTAGCTTATCGATAATAATTAGAAATATGTCAAGAAACAAATTTTATTTCGGCAAAAAACGTGGTTAAAGTTGAGGGAGTTATTGAAAAATGATTATGACAACTAGGTAAAGCCCATTTTGCGTTTTCTCCAATCTACTTTGAAAATAAAACTATTTTCATATCTTGCATCTATAGCTCATAAGAACTACTTGCTTCTATTAGTTTTCTCAGATTTTTTAAAATCCTATTACAGTAGAAAGCGTTGTTTGTTCCTCCTGCAAAATTTAGTTTTGGCTTTACCTATAGTTGTCATTCTCAGTGTCTCCATTTATTGCCTGTCAAATTTAAAACTTTTTTAGACAAATTACATATACGCAGAATTTTAAAAGCTTATAGATTCCAAATATGTATCTTATTTTCAAACCACACACTGCAAAATTATATTTTTTAAATTTAGTAATTTTGGTCTGTTGATGAACAAAGGGTTTGTGATGAATGATCATCGACTTGATCAACGAGAAAGCTTTATTATACCCCAGCATCACATAATTATACTCCAAATGTTGTAAATATTTTTTTCTTCATATAAATATTAATAAATTCACAATAATTACCATAAATTATCAGAAACTTTCAAATCATTTTAATCATTTTTCTGGTAACTTTAAAGAAATTTTCGATAAATTTCAAGATATTTTTGGCAAATTTAAGGTAATTTTCATGAATTCAATTCCCTAAGTTATAGACATGTCTCTAGCTTTATTTTCTAAGTTTCCATTATAAGTTAAAATTTCTATGAAAGCACCGCCAGGCTAATTTTATATATATATATATATA
>CAKNWT010195930.1:0-14807 GCA_932066315.1 Andricus coriarius
GAAAGCAAATCACACGCTGAACAAGTGTAAACTTTTGACCATCAAGCGGCACTGGACGCAAAAAATAACATCTCTCTCAACAGCGAAACAGCGCCTTGAACGGCGAGTAAACTGGATTCAGGGAAATTCCACCTTTTCTACTCATCCTTCCAGTCTGTTCAATAACACGTCACGTGCCGTTAAAAATCCGCCTAGTCGAGAAGAGATTTAAGTCTCCTGGGAGAAAGTGTGTGGAGATACTTGTCAGCTAAATGAAGACGCTTCAGATATATCACTCTTTAGTAACTTTTGCGAAAGACAAAGGTTGCAGGCTCCAGAGGAAGAGTGTCCACTAATTACTGCTGAAGAAGTGAAGGAAGTTATCGCTAGAACTAAGAACTTTTCAGCGCCAGGGCCAGATAAAATCAACAACTTTTGGTGGAAGAAGTTCACTTCTACGCACCAACATCTAGCTCGTACATTTACTACTTTCTTAAACAGAGAACAACCCATTCCGCAGTGGCTAGTGGAAGGACGCACAGTATTGATCCCCAAGACCGGAGATTTGTCAAGTCCACTGTAACACGGGGGTTACTTGGTGATTGTAACACGGGGGTTACTTGGCGGCATGGGCGACGAGGGCCAGAGCCGAGCCCGTCGGGGAACCCACGACGGGTCCCGAACGTGTGGCCGACGGCGGGACTCGCCGTTCGTGCCGTCAGTTCCTCTCTCAGTGTTCGTGGGTGAACTCATTGTGGGTGCTACGCTTCTTTTTCCTTCGTTTGGACGCTGCGCTTGTCTTCTGTCCGTTTCGGATACTACGACTTTGTCTGCCTGTCGTTTTGGATATTACGCCTATATTTTCTCCGTCGAGAATCCGACACCTACGTCCAGTAAGCCAATTAAATAGTTTTTTCTTACGAACCGTTACCTAGTTTATTGTGTTTAACCTTCTTCTCGGTTTCCCAATTTCTGAACTTCCCACCTCAGAATTACCTACGTAATGCCCGGCGCCCAACCCAAAATCCCACACTCTTTCCTATTTCAAAACTGAAACCCGCCGAGAAAAGAGACACTGAAAATAAAGTATATAACTACATTTGACTCTCACTCTTAAACTTGACTCTCTCTTGCATGCCATTGATCCTTACGTCTATGCTCTATTTAGAATTAATGATTTGTGATTTCACATATGAAATGATTTATATATTTGTGCCAATTATCTGATATATGTATATTTATGCAAATGATTCAAATATGCCAATAACCTGATGTATGCTTGTGCCCTGATTTGTACATGCCATGATTTATTTAATAATGTATTACTGCGTAATATTTGTCGTATATTTTTCGCAATGTTTTGCCACATGCTCGCACGCGACCTTCGGTAAAGCGTAAACCGAAATACGCAATAAAAAATGGAAAATTATGGAAAATTAAAAGAAAATTGAAACCGGAAAAGATAAATCAAAAATAAGATTATTGAAAGTGAAACCCAGTTTAGGGGGAATCAAAAGTTACGTGAAACCGAAAAAATAAGAAAACTAAGAAAAAGAAGAAACCTGAAAAGAAAAGCATAAATTTTGATCCTTAATGAATATTTGAGCCGTCGAACGAAGCAAACCGTTCGAACGCGCAAGCAAGCTCGCACTGGCAGCGAGCAATACACGCGAGTTGCGGCAAGGGCACGCGACGTATCTCGTGAACAAAGGGTCCTACGACGAAAATAATAATATTTTCGAAATCTCTAACCATTAAATGACCAATTGAAATTGTAATTAAAATTTCTTGAACGAAATTGGAATTTAAAATTAGAAACCCATATCGAACAAATATATAGGGTGTCCTTTCCGTACAAATACGAACTTAGTTTTGAAATAACTGAAATTGAGATCAGGGAAAATTAAAATTACAATGCCGAAACCTATAGTCAGGGAAAATGAACACGATAACTTGGATTTTGAAGGAGATGCCTCACTCTCAATCCAAAATAAGGATTTGAATAAGTTTGCGACGAAACCAATAATTAAAAAAATGGTTTCGCTCACACCCCAAAATTTGGGAGCAATTCCAAAAACACTTAACAGATCAATAGGTCGCGGTAGAGGATTCACGCGAAATAACACGGAAACACCTCAAATAAATGATAGGACAAACTAAAACAAATCAACTCAAAAAACTCAAGACTCACACCATGACCTTACTCAAAACATGAACAAGACGGTCGACCTAGAAAGCAATAAATACTATTGGGACAACGAAAATCTACCCGCATTAGGCGCGTGAGGCCCAATAATCAATCCGAGACAAATATAAATAGCTCATTCGAACATAAAAAGGAAATAATAGAACCAACTGACATGACAAGTGAAAACGAACCACGTAATAAATATTCCGTTCAATTCAATTTAAGGGGACAATTAAAAGATCAAAATAAGCTCTCTCACAATATTACACAAAACCGTAACCAAACAAGAAGTAATAATATCACATTACAATACACAGACAACAGCGAAACATTACAAGACACAATAAACTCAAATCAAAACAGACGACATAGACTCTCGACAACAAGGGAAAGGTCAAACAGACATTCTAGAGTCCACACAAATAACACAGATACTGACAGCGAACCTGAAATTAATTTAAATGACGAGACCATTCCACCAACTTATTTCTCATTTGAAATTATCCAAACCCCTTTCCAAATCATGAGTAACTGGGCAATTAAATTCCGAAATAATAAAGACGATAGTCCCGCGCATTTTCTCGAAGATCTAAAAAGATTCAAAAGGGGTTACAAAATAAACGACCGTGACATTTTAGAAATTTTAGACGCGCTACTAATCGAAGACGCAAAAGATTGGTGCGAAATAAATAAAAATTCCTGGAGACGTTTATCTGATTTTTTCGAAGATTTCAAAAACGCCTATATTGATGAAAGATTTTCTGAGCAAATAAGACAAAAATTAAATTTTGTAACCAAAAACGGACTCAAGACATCCACTCATACCTGACTGAAATCAGAAAATTATTTACAAAATTATACCCTAAAAAATGTCGCGAATGGGAATTACGCAGAGCCTATGAAAACCTTAGAATCGAATATAAAATGTATATAAAAAGGAACGATTTCGAAACTTTTGAACAACTAGAGGACAAATCCAAAATACGAGGGCAAGTCTTACAGATTACCGAACCTAAAATAGAGGACAAAATAGAACATAAACGCAATAGCAGTAGTGGGGATAGAAATTGTTCGGAGAATAATAAAGACTTAAGGGAAAATAATAACAAAAGCGGATATCAAAACAAAAAATACCAGGGTAGGAAACAATACAAAAATCTATTTCCATTTTCACCATTTGGATCTCCATTCCAACCTTTTCCTAACCAATATCAACCAAATTTCAGACCTACATTCCCATCTGGTTTCCAATTAAATTGTTTACCTAGATTCCAAAATAATAGACCAAAATATCCATTCAACCCTTATAACCAAATGTTACCAACGTTTAATCAAATATCACTATGGCAAAATCAAGGTCAAAATAACCCAATGATCGAATTTCCTATAGAAAAAGCGGAACACAATCCAGGAATTAATAGTAAACAAAATTTGCAAAAATCGAACTATGATAATAAAAATAAAAAATTGACTAAAAATAATAGGGATTTATAAGAAAAAACAAGTTTTAACTTAGACAAAAGACAGGATTAAAATACAAAAACGAACGAAAAAACAAATAGCAGAAACTGCTACCATTGTGGATTAACGGGCCATTTTAAAAGAGAATGCCCTTATTTGGCATACAACAAGGGAAACTGGAAGGGCGGGTATTAGAACCAAAAATATTACGAACTAATACCGAAACGCCAGAATATTTGAACTCGGATAAAGATGAAATAACGGAAACACGTTTTTACCTAATGACAAAGTTCGAAAATAATTTATTTCGTATTTTGGTAGATACAGGGGCCACACATTCGTATGCTGGCAAGGAATTGCTGGAAAAAATCCAGAACTCCAAATTTTTAATTTTTAAACCCCTACGGATGACCTTAATATATCAGTCGGAAACCTGGTGGTTACCAGGGAATCCCCCCACTTACTATCGCATGGAAGCTTATCCAAAATCGCTCCCCACTCCAATAATTGAAAACAAAACCGAACCTAAACCTGACATCACAGTAAAAGAAAACAAGGAAGTCAAAAATCTAAAAATTAGGAATAAACCATTGAATAAACAAAAAGAAAATAGGATTTTAGATAGAAAACCGAAATTCGGAGGTAGCGTTAACCTCAAAAGTTATAGAGAGCTTAACAAAAATAGGCAGAAGTAACATAGGCAAACCAAGAAAAATAAAAAAGTTACTGATAAAAGGAAAATAGAAAAAGAATCCCAAAAAAGTCAATGAGATATCAAAAATTGATAATAAAAGTCAATGCAATAAAATTAAATAATATTGTAGATAAATTAGGAAAAATCGGCGAACAAAATGATTGTTGGCTCGAGTACTGCGAAGGTATTGTTGAGCTGAACGAAAGCCAACATTCACAACTAGAAAAACTTTTAGAGAACAAAATAAAAATTCACCAGGGAAAAGAACATAGGGCAACCCATCTAACGAAACATAAAATTGATGTGCAGGGCCACGATCCCATAAAACAGCGATATTACCACGTGAGCCCCAAAATCAAAGAAATAATTTATCAAACCGTGGATAAATTATTAGAACAGGATATAATAGAACCTTCTTTTTCTGATTGGTCTAACCCTATAGTCACGATAAAAAGACCGGGGAAAGATGATAGATTCTGTTCAGATTTTAGAAAAGTTAATAATGTTACAAAAAAGGACCTTTACCCAATCCCACTCATGGGAAATATATTAGACACTTTAAGATCAGCAAAATTTATTTCGAAAATTGATTTAAAGTTAGCTTATTTACAAATACCTTCGGAAGAAAACTTAAAACCAATAACAGCATTCACAGTCCCTGGAAAGGTCATGTATCAATTTAAAAGGATGCCATTCGGTTTAACCAATGCTCTAGCCACTTTCCAGAGATTGATGGATAAAATAATTACTCCAGACTTAAAGCCATACGGATTTTGTTATTTAGACGTCATAGTAATCGTGACTCAAAATTTTGAGGGCCATTTAAATTTTTGAATATTGTATTGGATAAAATCAACGATGCAAATTTAACGATCAGCCCGGACAAATGCGAGTTCGGCTGCTCGGAAATCAAATATCTAGGATATAAAGTTAACATCAAAGGACTCCAAATAGACGACAAAAAAAGTAAACCAATCCTACAATTCCCTAAACCTAAAAATATTTAAAAATTACAGCGCATAATAGGGATGGCAACTTGGTATAGAAAATTCATCCCACACTTTGCCGAAATAATAGAACCAATCAACAGGTTATTGAAAAAAGATAAAAAATAGGATTGGGGATTAGAACAAGATGAGGCTTTCCAAAAAATTAAAGATCTTCTAACTTCAGCACCTATATCAACCTGCCCAGATTTTACTCAACCCTTCCTACTCGAAACCGATGCAAGTAATACGGGGTTAGGAGCCGTACTTACACAAACAATTGATGGGATGAATTACGTGATAGCATACGCGAGTAGAAGTCTAAACGGCGCAGAATCTCAGTACTCGGCATCAGAAAAAGAATGCCTAGCGGTAGTTTGGACCATACGAAAATTTAGGCCATATTTATAAGGTTACAGCTTTAAAGTAATCACGGACCACTTAGCGTTAAAGCGGCTCCATAACCTGAAAACCCCTACTGGTCGATTAGCCAGGTGGGCATCAGAATTATTAGAATATGACTACGAAGTCATATATCGTAAAGGTAGTTCAAATCTAGTCCCTGATGCCCTCTCGAGATCAGGGGAACCAACAAAAAATATAGCGTTCGTGTTAGCTTGTACCGTAGAAAAACCAAAAGCGGACACTAATGACAAAACAGACGAATGGTACTCCACAAAATTCAGACAAGTGACAAAAAGACCAAAAGAACAAGAAAAATGGCGAATCCGAGATTCGCAACTCTATTTTTACAGAACGGACCCACTAAAATCCACCCTCTTGCCAGACTCAAACCCTTGGAAATTAGTCGTACCCCAAAAACTTAGACTTCAAGTCTTACGGGAAAATCACGACGAATCCCAGGCAGGACATTTAGGCTCAGAGAAAACTTACGCGAGAATTGCTGAACATTACTTCTGGCCAGGGGTATATTCAGACGTTATCAATTACGTAAAACACTGCCAGACTTGTCAAAGAGTAAAACCGGGTAACAAAAGTAAGGCAGGATTAATAGGGAAGAGAATCGTCGAAGAACCATGGACTATGGTAGCAGATGATATCATGGGACCATTGCGGATTTCAAAAAAGAGAAAAAATCAATATATCCTAGTGTTCGTAGACCTATTTACAAAATGGGTCGAAATAATACCGATTAAGAAAGCGAACGGAACAACGATAGAGTCAGAATTTCATAAACGTGTCATTTCGCGTTGGGGAACACCGCGGATTCTCCACACCGATGATAGCGCGGAATTTGTAAAAAAAAAACAATAAGAGATTTGACAGAAAAATTCGGCATTAGAAATTCCAGATCACCAAAATATTACCCCTAAGCAAACCCGACAGAAAGGTAAAATAGGACGATCAAACAGATCATCAAAGCATACCTGGATAACGACCACTCCACCTGGGATGAAAATATCGATGACCTACAGTTCGCAATGAACACATGCAAAAATGTGTCTACCCAATTCACCCCGGCATTCCTGAATTTAAATCCTGAAAATTAAATCTTTGGTCAAGCGACACAAGCTACGAAAAAAAATAGTCAGACAAAAGTTGTTCATCTAAAAGAGAGCTGCAAAACGACACAAGAGACGAAAAAGAAACGAAAAGACAAAAGTTCCTCAACCAAAAAGAAATCTACACATGTTTTATAGACCCTTGTGTCACGTCCTGTGACGTATTATAACTATATTATTTATACTTATATTATTAATAATCGCTACATTTATACCTATAATTTATATTATTAAATATGATAGAAAAGGTTGATGTTCTAATAAAAATAACTTTTGCTTCTAATTTTAAAATAAGGTATTTGAAAGTTACAAAATCAGAATCTACGAAGCTATGCGATTACAACTATACAAAATTTGTCTTGAGAAGCTCAAAATATATCAATTTTTTTACGTATCTCGTAAAGTCTTGTAAATGCGGAAAAACAGATAGCATTTTTAGATTCATCATGAGAACATTACTGTACATGATATAATTAAAAATGAATATAAATATAGTCCAAAGTTTTTCATAATGTTAACCGCGGGATTTTGCCGGGAGCAGGTGCTAATCTCAAAAACTGCGCCCGCTCTCAGCGCAATTGTGGTAACATTTGAGCCGTAAGCACGTCTCACGACCGCGAGATATGTGGTTAGAGTCGGTCACGGACTCAGTGCAATGATCCAATAAAAGTCTCTTGTAGCCTAAGGACACGGAGCGACCCAAGGACGAAGGCACTCTGAATTTTCCCCGCAAGTGTCTTAGCATTTTGTTGACACGCAGGGATGCTTTCCAGGCTATTGACCAATGAAAACTTGTCACCTCTAAGAGCGCCGATGATCACGACGATTAGCTTAACAGAATATTTCGGCTATAACCGTCGCAACTCCCTTACACGGTCTTTATACCTCACTTTCTTTTCATATTCTTTGCCTATAATGTTTTGCCACCCGTTGCCGAAAAATTCGAAACGAACCATGTTCGTTTTCTGAATTTAAGGAGAACTATGTCAGGTCTTGAGTGTGCAACAGAAACAATTGTCGATAATATGAAGTTCCAGTATATCTGACACTTCTCATTCTCGACAATTGACTCTATTTCCCTAGAAGCGTTTAGCGGAGCGGCATTAAGGCTAAAGCTGTAAAAATGACAGAGATGGTAATAAAGCACTCTTCGTGCCGCATTGTGCCTTTGGATGTAGTTTGTTCCCGCATGAGTTGGACAGCTAGATAGTATGTGTCTTAGATGTACGGGGTGTGCATGATTCGCTCTGTAGCGATCATCGGGAATGTCTTGGCTCAAAATGTGGCGACGGTGCTCAAATTTAATCCGCATGATGTAAGGAAAGGAAACGTCAGCTTATACGACATCGACTGATCCTCCACATTTCTGTGGAAGATACCACGCATCCTCTCTTCGAGGAAGTTCGTGGGACTTTTTCTCCTGCGCTTTCTTAATCCGGGCTTTCAGAAGTGGGTACTCGAGATGGATAAGATTTGATGTATTTTCCTCACCCCTGATATTAAAGTCAAGATCGAGTGTTTCAGCAGCCTCTTCCGCTGTTTTGTACAGAAACGCTCCTTTGCCCACTTCTTGATCCATGGTACCACTCCAAATGAATAGAGTGCAATCGGGACGACAAGCATTTTCGTTGCAGATACTTTGTTCCTCACAGAGAGTTGCGAGGACCCAATATCTCGGATGATACGTTTATATCTGCTTCGGAGAGTATCCTTAATAGATATAACGTCCTAAATGCGTCATAGTGGCACACCCAGGCATGTATATGTCTCTTCAGCGCCAAAGTGTCGTGTAGCGCTTCTGTCGACGAGCTCAGATTCTTCGGCTATATCTATATCTATAGCTATATCTAGTTTCTCTTTGTTTTTAGCATAGGTCTGAAGTTCATCCACGTAAAATACATGAGTGACCTTATGCTCTCGATTTCCACGCGATGTTTTCCAAATGAGATAGTAAATCTGATTTTCCAAAGCGGCATTAATCTCTCTATGCACCTCACGATATGTGGATGAATCTTCAAGCTTTCCAACAGACAGATGATAAGTCTATGTGAGGTTGAATCGAAAGCCTTCCGGTAATCAATCCAGGCCATCGATAGGTTGCGCTGGTAGGATGCTGAGTCTTTGCAGACACTTTTATCTTTGAGCAGGTTCTCTCCGAATCCTGCTATGCCTTTCTTTGAACCGCTTTGTTGCTACATTTTTTGCCACACAGTTTCGATTGTCCACACAATCCTATCATTTAGGATAGCCGTGAAGATCTTATACAGCGTGTTGAGACGAGTGATTGGCCTGTAATTCTTCGGGTCAGCTAAGTTGCCCATCTTTGGCAGACTACTCCGGAATAGTTTCTTCCGACTTTAGATATGGGGTGAAAATGAGGGCCTGATGCTGGTGGATTCAAGGTATCTTCTTCCACCAGAAGGGCTTGATACCCTCTGGTCTCAGAGCGAAATGGTTCTTGACGTCTCTTAATACTTTTTTTATCTCCTTGGTAGTAATAGGTTGGCATTCTTCCTCAAATTTTATGAGAGAATTGCACAGCTCCTTGAAGCTATTCATATGCCCTTCGGTTTGACTTTCGGTTTAATTTTGCTGATTTCCTTAGCAAAGTTCCGAAAGTAAAGATAAGATAAGAAATTGAACCTTTATATTAGCAAAAAGACGCGCATTTTTAGAAAACAGTTTCTAGAAAAACAGCTTCTTTATCTAGTATGTTTAATGAATAAGATTAATAATGTTATCAAAACGCTCAAATTTGTAAAGTCGGTTTTCTAGAGTTTGACTAAAAAAGTGCGTCTTGCCGCTTTGACAATTAAATCTTTTGGTAATGACTTTTTATTTAAAAATATACGGATTGAAAAAAAAACTCAACTCGACTGACCCTCTCCAAAAATGAATATGTTACTTCAATTAGTTAAAAGCATACAAAAATAAAATTTGATCAGATAAAATTTCGAAAGAAAGTTGTTTAATACTTTCCCTCAACATACTTTTAATGAAAGACTTAAAATGATAGTCAATTCCATTCTGCCAAGCCTTATTACATTAATTAATTATTACATTATATTATTACATTTTAATAAAATAAAATTGCATTTAAATTTTTCTCATTAACTTGTAATATATTTACTTAAAAAAAAAAGTTATTTCTTTGGTAACCATTTGCATGTTTGATAAAAAATATCAATTTCCGACCAGAAATACGTACATAAGCTATTATTGTTTAAATACTGTAAATATTCTTTTAAATTTAATGATTTTTTATTAAAAGTAGCAAGTTTAGACAAAAAACACTAACATAACATTAGAAAAAATTGCTCAGGATTGTGAATCTTCTTTTCAGACTAGTATTTTTTGTTTAAAATAACCAACTTTTGCTGAATAATGTTAACATAACCTAAGGTTGTCGAAAAAATTTCAACATTTTTTGTAATATAATTTTTTATTATTGAGAATAATATTAAATGTTATGGTTCAAATATTGGAAATATGCTTTCAAATATTATAATTTACTATTAAAAATTTCAATTTTATACGATAAACACTTACATAACACAAAATTGTTGAGGATTGTAAATCTTCGTTTAAACCTAATATTTTTGGTTGAATATCACCATTTTTTATAAAAATTGTTAGTCGAAGAGTTGTCGAAAATTGTAAATATTATTTAAAATTTAACTTTTATCAGTGCAAATACTAATGAATATTATTATTCAAACATTATAAATATTCTTTTAAATATAATTATTTTTTATCAAAAATAGCAATTTTAGGCGAAAACGGTAACCTAACATTACAAAAAATTGTTCAGGATTGTAAACCTCCTTTTAAACCTAATACTTTTTGTTTGAAATTACGTTATGAAAAATGTGAACATAACCTGAAGTTGCCGAAAAATTTTAAATATTTTTTGAAACCTAATTTTTTATTATTAAGGATATTATTGAATATTATGGTTTGAAATATTGTAAATTTCCTCCAAAATATAATTATTTGTTATTAACAATTTCGATTTTAGGCCAGAAACACTAGTATAACACAAACTTTCTTAGGATTGTAAATCTTCTTTTAAACCCAATATTTTATGTTTAAAATCACCAATTTTTGTTAAAAAATTTTAATATATATAACCGGAAGTTGTCGATAAATTTTTTATGTTTTTTGAAATCTAATATCTAAAATTTCTTATCATTGAAATACTGATCAATATGAATATTTAAATATTGTAAATATTCTTTTAAATATAATGATTCTTTATTAACAACAGCAATTTTAGACAAAAAGCATGAACATAACATATCAAAAGATTTTTTAGGATTACAAATCTGTTTTCAAACCTAATGATTTATTATTTTAAAACACTCATTTCGAATGTAAACCGTTAACGCAACCTAAAGTTCTTTAAGAATTATAACACTTCTTTGAAATTTAGTAATTTTTTAATAAAAGTTACATTTTCTCACGAAAAATAATTAACACAATTCGAAACTCTTTAAACTTGTAGATTTATTTGTTTTAGGTAAAAATCATTGATTTTAAATCTAATGATCTTTTGTTCGAAAATATAAATTTTAGGTAAAAAAACACCATCATAACCTAAAGTTGTTGAAAATAGTACACATTTTTTTAATTCTAATAATTTATTATTAAAAATACCAATAATTTTACACGAAAACGCTCACATAATCAAAACTTGTTACAATATTTTAAATATAATTCAAATTATAATCCTTTTTGTGTAAGAATACTATTTTTCGAAGTAAAATGCCGAACTAACCTGAAATTGCTAACAATCATGAATTTCAAACAAAAATCATTGGATTCGCATCTTATGATTTTGGTTTTAAAATACAAATTTCAAATGAAATGTATCAACATAAACTTAACTTATTGAAAAATTGTAAATATTCTTTAAAATCGAATAATTTTTTATCAAAAAGCCAGAAATTTCTGCGAAAAAACATTAACAACACATAACAGTAGAAGATCGTTCAGTATTGTAAATATTCTTCGAAATCTAATGATTTTTGTTTAAAGTAACTGATTTACGGTGAACAACGTTAATATAACCTGAAATAGTTTAAAAATTGCTAATCTTGTTTAAATTATAATTATTTATCTTTTAAAATGCCAATTTTTGGCTCAAAGCGCTAACGCGTAATCTAAAATTGTTCAAAAAATGTCAAACTTGAAAATCTAGTCATTTTTGTTTAAAAAAAAGACGCCATTTGCGGTGTAAAACGCTAATTATTTCAAATTTAACTTTAACTTTTTTGTTTACGGACAAGGTGTCCCATAAGTACTTGCTGAACTTACGGCTTCTGCTACAGAAAATCAAGAGTAAGATGTTGCCGGTGCAGACGCAAATAAACAAATTCTTGATGCCAATGAAAATAAACCTGCTCTTTTAGAAAAAAATGTTTCTACCACATCTATTCACACAGCGGAAAGTATTGTAAGACATAACACGTACGATATTGAGTTTTACGCATTTCAGCTACCAAATGTTAATATAAGCGACGAGGAAAGAAAACAGGTAATAAGAAATACTTGGGTTCCTGATGAATGTTACAAATTTGAAATTACAGTAATAGGTTCACAAAATAGAAAGTTTAACTGTATTAATGGCTGGCATATTCCGATAGATTAAAGCGCGAATTCTGTAAGATCTGTATTCTTTTTGCATCTAAACCTCTAAATGGTGTAGGAAAAGGAAAACATCAGTTACCTGGGACTTTAGTTAAAAATCCATTTATGAACTGAAAAAAGGCCGTAGAAATTTTTCGCGATCATGAAGGGACTTCATTTCACAAAAAATCTGAACTGCAGGCTATAGATTTTTAAGTGTATATGGCGGAAGAAAGGATAATATTGAAATGCAAATAAATAATAAAGCAAAAGAAGAAGCTTTAAACAACAGGAAAAAAATTACGGCTATAGTTGAAACATTAATATTTTGCGGGCTTCAAGAAATAGCAACAAGGGGTCACACTGATTCAGGTCGCTTATCTTTTGACGAAGCTGATGATAACGATGGAAATTGTAGATCTCTTTTGCGTTATCGTGCAAGAAATGGTGATGCACAATTAAATGACCATATTAAAAATTCGAAAAATAATTCAATGTATACAAGTCCGCAAATTCAAAATCAAGTAACTGATTAATGTGGGGAATATATTCAAAATGAACTTATTAATCGCGTTAAGAAAGCCAAAATCTACACTGTTTTAGCAGGTGAAGCTAGAGATTTGCATGGAATAGAGTGGTTTTCTTTATTCATTATATATGTTGACCAAAACTTAATGATATTACGCGAAGATTTTCCAATGTTTTGCGAGCGCTGGTTTATAGCCACTCGGCGAATGGCGATTTAACCCACAAATGGTGCGGTGTGCTCAGGCATATACGTATTTATATACGTATATGCGTGGGCACACGTATATCGTTTTGTGGTTTATTGAATATTTTTAATGGGCGCCAGCCAGGCCCATTATCACTCTAAAAGGAGGAGAAAAAAAGATAAATGAAGAGCTTAATGTACCCGGCGATCTGAAACCTAAATAAAATGAAAGCTAAAAGGAAAACATGGAACCTCAGGGGTGGTTCTTAAAATCACAACGGCCAATTGTTCTAAGAAAAAGGTGCGTTAAGCAATCCAAAATTTATTGTCGACGACAATTTAAAAGATTAAAGAAGGAACAAACGTAACAGCGTAACTCTACTGTACAAAACCAAGGAAGTGAGCATAGGGCGACCACGAGGTCGATAACGATATGAACCCGACATGTGGCCATACTAGACGCGAAACCCTGAAAACTACGCGAGGACCCTACGCACTGACTCGACTTATTGCAAAATAAATAAAGAAAATTCTAAAGAGTACACTTAAAGAGGGGTCAAGCGAGGCAATGGTTGGATTGGTGAAAATCACGCTCTCGCATTTCCTACCCTCCATTGCGTCGCTTACCGGGATAAAAAAAAAGGTTTACCTCTGACATTATTCCTGCTGATGGTTCGAACAGAAAAGAAAATCCAGACGACTCGCAAATCCACAAAAAAAAATCAGATCAATTAAACCGCACCAAACCAAGATCCGTGGGGAAAAATATACGTGTATGTCAGTCCTTTTTTTTTCTTTTAAATCAAACACTCTCCTAGCGAGTTTCCTCAGCACGCTGCTGATCGGAGACCAAAAACGAAAGTGACAGAATTCATGCGGAGCACCAAGACCGTGAACTCCAACGGTGCTCGCATGAAGGTGCGTTCACGAACATCAAGTACCCGCGCAACTACCGGGGAAGCTACGAACTAAGAATGGTCGTTGACTACGGTATAATCAATTTCAGTGACAATTCGCAAAATACTTAACATAAAACTAGTAGATATGACTAAGACTACGATATTCTACACTAAATCCTACAGCCTACATCGGAGATCGACGTTTACCGAGTCTCATCCTAAAGCGCGCCTAGTGGCGGGACGGTAAACTAAACTAATACTAAGAACAATTTTACTTCGCAAATCTACAAGGCGAAAAGGAATTCTCGCATCCTTATAAATCTAGGCCTAAATCCATCATAGGGTTCGACACTTAGGGAGTTTTAAAAGTTTCTAAACTTCCCGAGCTACAAGAATTAGGGCGGCAAATTAAAAATTACGGGATTTTCGCGGCATCTTCTGTACTTCACTGCTATTATAAAAACAATTCAAAATCTAATATTTAGCAACCTGGAATGAAACAAATAAAAGGATCCATTTGCACCTAAATCTTTTACTCGAGAAGGTTTAGACTCGATCTGAAAGTTTTTGTTACTCTATGTGTGAAATTAACCTAACCTCGACCAGACGGGAGCGCGCATGCACAGAGAAAAATCTTTCATCGGTGTTTAAACAATTAATCGCTAATAAAAATATACATACATGTGCGCGTCCGGGTGTAATCGAGACAATATCAATCCTAGTACATCTGAAAATGG